>MU150280.1:120816-179480 GCA_015584075.1 Collybia nuda
GGTTCTCTTGGAAATTAAGATATGAGCAAAATTTTTAAACACATGACCAATGATAGTAGAACTCTTTTGGGGTCTGACCTAGCCACAGCCAAACAATGCCAACTTGCAGAATTTTTGAAAATGTGATTCCATATTGCAGTGTCTTGCATATGAAACTGCAGTTTTTTTTTTTCTTCAAATTTTCAGGGTCTTGTTTGGCATGGCCAAATATGTGACAATCTATCACACTTGAATGCTCAATTTGCCCACATCTTCACCTGGTTGACAATCAGTAACAATTTTGGCTGAGCCAAATAAGCCCTGGGATTTTGAAAAAGAAAAAAAAAACTGCAGTTTCATATGCAAGACACTGTAATATGAACAACACTGCTGTAAAAGATATTGAACCAAGTCAGATTGGATGTGAGTTGAACAATTCTGACCAGTGTGTATTTTTTGTATGTTTTCTTGGCTTGCACCCTGTGTAATCTCGAATAGATATAACTGCTAGAAAAATGTCACTAGGGGGGATATGAGGAAAATCCAACCTTATTACGAAATTTACAATTTTATCCTGTATTTATAGTATTTAGATATCTGCTCTCGGCCCAGAATCAGCTAATAATACTCTAAAGGATATCAATAGTGATACACTGTTATTGGATCTCCAATATCTTCTATCCCATCAGCTACGTGAGCTTAGACTATTCGCAAAAGGGCAAGTCAGACTCAGACCACTCACACCCACCGGATGTTTTCCTATTATACAACATGGAACGCAAGTAGGTATCGAGGGTATCACACTCAAAAGACAGCCATAAGATTCCATAGAACCCACGCTAGCCCCAGAAGCTTTATTTGGGGAGCTGCCCACCGTCCACTCGCGCAATCAATGAGCGGCGCCGCAAGTCCAATTGTCTGATTTAGGCAGTCCATAAGTTTAATATCGATATTAGCTGGGAGTGGTGTATCAGGAGTGCCCTCAGGCGCGAGTACTGCGGTGTTGTTGTACCCGTCTAGCGAGAGCGCGATACTGCTCGCTCGATAGTACTGTATCACTTGTTCAGGGTTTGGTGTGTTCGTGTATTCTGATGGGATTGTGGAACTGGAAGATGCGAAGGAAGAGGAGCAGTTGGTTTTGAGGTCTGCGATGAGGTCAATTACAGTGGAGTTATCGGCCATAATTCGGAAAGTGGTGTTGCCGGAAGGGGACTGGTATGTTGCTGTTGTAATTACCCCTCCTGGACGACTAGAATTGTTTGGAAGACCGTACTGATTTTATACAGGAGACATCAGAAAAGGGCGATAATGAATGTGTAAGAATGGAACGGACCTCATCGGTATGGAGATACGCTGCAGCGCCCACCCCCGCCACGCCGCCCCAAGCGAGGGGCCAGAAATAAAACGGGAAACCACGACCCCCAACACCCCGAGTTGTAACACCAGGATATCCGCTGCCATAGATCCTATGGAAGAAGGTTAGGCGAGGGCTACCCCGAAAATTAGGACTCACTTGTTCCCGAATATCTGATCTCTTGTTCCCCCTCCCGCGATACGACCAGCAAATATTTGTCCAGCGGGGATGGGAGCAGGAGAACCACCTCCACGGCCGTACGTGGTCGAGATTTTGTTCGGTTTAGAGCCTTTTGAGCTGCCCCCAAAAGAAATCGGGGCCGACTTCCTACCACTGCTGGAGCTCCCTTTAGAACCAGAACTCCTTCCACTTCCACCCTTACTTCCACCAGAACTTCGCCCACCACCTCCTTTACCACCACCCCCTTTTCGTTTTTGTAACCGATTAGGAGACTCACTCTGGCTCGATGAGAGGAATGGAATCCACATAATCCTTGGTTAAATAGGATTGAGCACTAAAAAAGTGATGAGGTGGCGAAGAAAAAAGGTCGATCCCATCCACCTTTTCTTAAAGTAAAATTAGGACCCTGCAGGTCGCGCCTCGCTTGACGTTGAATTTCATCGAGGTGGCACGTGTCAGCGGAGGTCAGAGTTATGTCGCGGCCCTAGATTTACTGTGCAAGTGAATCGAACAACTGGAGTGATAAGGCCAACATAATTGGTTTATGTTCCATTTTATTTGAAACTTCGGTGATGTACTCGCATAGTTGCTTTCTGAGGAGGAGTTGAAAAACGGGGATCCGGGATCCGGAGGCAGTGTTTGCCCCGATCAACACAGGAACAGACCGAGCGACCATTTTTGGGCATCAGCGGCGAATGTGTCGGGTAACTTCCTTAAACCGATTGGCATTCACCCGAATCCTTATATGTGATCTTCAAAGACGCGCGGCGCAGCGGAGGGTGAAAGCTCTGCAAGTTTGCCTTGAGGTGCATCGTGGTTGTGCTAAGGTGTCGATAAGCACTAGTTTGGATTAATGTGATCCGGACTCCGGAGGCTAACTGCATCGCCTTCTTCTGCTGTAAATTACGATTTTATATGATATCTCCGCACCAAGAATGCTAGGTCACATAATGTTGACGAATTGGCCCGAGGGGTTGAGAAATGCTGGGAGTTCAGGCTTGGCTTGGATGTATACAACCGCTTTCTGTGCCCGGAGCAGTAAGGTTTATGGTGCCTCATCCCCGTGCGGTGACAGGTACATGGGTCAAGCTCTTATTGGTGTTCCTTTGACAGCAACGATTTACTCCAGGGAACACTTAACAAATGACCTTGTGCTTTTCCTAATGATAGATAAAATCAGATTGTTCGTCGACGTTCCTAAGAAGAAAATGGAACACGAACGCCGAAAGATCCACTATATTTTTGGGCGCTCCTAAATCCTAATTTGAAAAGAAATCAAGTATAAGTGTCCATCAAGTCGTTGCTCACTACACTTGCGCCACGAGTACAAGTCGTGTTAGGTTATACACAGACAATGGGTATTGTTAAGTGCCGAATTAGATGTTAAGACACGATAGTAGACGTCACCGTCTAAGGAGCGTGGCAATTTCGTATAAAAAACAACAGCACTATACTTCCGCAGCTTCATTCGAAGATCAGACAACTGCGTGTTCAACTTTAGTTATAGTGATCCAAGGTGATTGCCGCAACTGAGGGGCTACAAGTACTCACCATCTTAATGAACGAGACGATATCGAACTTCCCCGCCCCTGTGATAGTCCTCCCGAAATGCTGCTATTCGCCCGTTCACCGTCGTCGCCTCTTCGGATCCAAATTCAGGTAGAAACTGAAGTGCAAGTAAATACTGATCACAATAATTCCCACGGTTCTCGAACCATAACCTCGTTACAACAGTCGTCGTTAACAACGCCCACACTCACATCCTCACGCCATATCAAACGTATTCAATCCAAGAGCAAACCACGATATTATGTAACACCAAAACTATTGTCAAACATATGGTGATCAGCTTCTCGCCTCTTAAATGATTGAGGGAAGAAATATGTCTACTATTATGGTCAGTTGTTCACTTCCTTGCACTGACAATTAATTTACTTCCAAAGGCCTTTAGGAATTCGACGGCTTGTACTCGTTTCACCATCATGCAGCTACATGGACCAAGGAGAAAGACTCGAACCCGAACAACATCACGATTGCACCCCCGGGCATTGTACTTTGTATTGACATCTAACGTTAGGCCATATTGACGGGCCATGTCGATGAATTATTGATTATCGAGAGCAAATTTAACTAAATGGCTATATGTATGTTTCCTTGCTATTCCTGCATATATACCTATTCATCCCATGTAGCCCCCCAAGACGAGAAAACGATTGTTTACATAAAATTGGTTGGTGTGGTGGGATAAAGATCATCGAGGGACTTTGGTACGCACCTATCGTAGCAACGCTTCGGCAGCACTTAATTGAAATACAGGTATCCTTATCATTAAGACTCTACATCTTCACTCACTGTACATACTGGGTTTCGGTAGAACGATTCATCGAAACCCAGTTTTCCTATCATGTCCTAATAACTACTGGATGGTCTTGGTTCTCCGAAGGGCATTATATTTTCGGATCTTCATACCAAGATCCTCATCTCCGCTCTAATGCCGACAAACTCAGACCCTAAGCCCGTGTTCGCCACTTTCACCATGCCTATTTAACCTCAAACTGGGAGAGTTTCGATCTGGGGGGATCAGGTACGCCTCTCCACCAGTCCCATTCGTGTTGTTGTTACTAACACTTTTTGTTATATGGGACAGAGCTTATGGAGATACATTTTGGCACTCTCCATTCTGACCGCTCAGATGACGATGTTCAATCCCTGTCTGTTACTCCCCAAAGTTCAAGCGCCCCCAATAAACTTTTGTTAAATGACACTGGTTAGGAAGGGCGCGTGGACTTTAGTGGAACATGTGAACGTTGTTTATCCAGATTGACCGTTAGGATACTGCAATCAAGGTGAACTAATTACGTCACTCTTAACAGGGCTCGTCTAATCCTTTGCGATAATCTAGGTACTATTGACGATGAACAACCTACACCACTCAGGGGATGATGGCCAGTTCTGTACTACCACTTACGTTACAAGCTAGGATACTGCCTCACCCGAGACAGGTATCTATATAACCATCTGCACTGGGTATGGGCTTGGGTCCGAGCGTTGATTTTTCGGTTATAGGTTCATGTGATTCCGTTTAGTCCAAATAAATCCAGTTGAGATAAATTCTCTGTGATGTCACAGTTTTCCTTGAAGTTCAACCACATTCGTTATAACATGTTTCACTAAAACAGCAAGCCCTCAAACTAAATAAACTACTATCGCGCTCTGTTTGCTTAAATGCACGGCGCAAGCTTTTTGGGGGCAAAACTCGAAACTTGTTCAGAAGACACTTAAATCTTAAAATTATATCTGGGCTGCGAACTACGCACAGACTGATTAAATTCCAAATATATCTTAAGCATGCATTGGCCTGTGGAAATCAGCGATGTCTCACATGTGAAAGGCCATAAACTCTTGCTTCACGGCGAGATGCCCAACACATTTTTTGACATCCTGCAAGCTCAGACGTATCTGGTATCATGATCGGAGCATGAGCCATATTCTACAACTGAAGTCTCATCTCCGATCCTGCTATTTACGCTCTCATTGATGGTGTTGCATTCGATTGAAGCTCAATCTTCCGCGATCCTCTTCATCACTCTGGTGTTCTCAATTTCCGTAGTTGCGGAAGGCCTATTTAAGAAAAATGTATTGTACCTTCGATCTGGAATGGATGAATATCACGAATTCATCTGTTTATTTGAAGGAAAATCTTGGCCTGGAGGTTCCACGGTACAAAAAAATAACAATGGCTCAACCAGGAGAGGAGGGACAGGATAGAATCCCCCGTAAGAGAAGGGGTATTAACTTCCAAGAGATGCGATTTAACCTAAAAGGTATGTTTCCATTCCCTGAACCTGATTACGGCATTACCAACCCCTTGACCCAGAATATCATCATGATTTTTCACAATACGAGGCTGTATCTAAAAGGAATGTTGACATAATGAAAGATTTCGGGGACAAAGGGGGAAAGTTTAATATATCAAGTATATATTATTCTCGGGACAATAGGACTTTAATTTTTCTGTTCCGACCTCATTTACGGCAATATGTGTTGAACGGCCGTGGATAGGGAGTATAATAACATCTAGGAGATATATTGAGCATGCCTTGATTTGACCTCGATAACATCGAGGCTCCTAGTAGTAGATATTTTCGATTAATTTTGCCTGTGATATCAAAGTGTTCGTATAATCGTACAAGGGAGTCTGATTCGAGGTTTATGAATAAAGCCGACCTGCGTACCTATCACAATTCCTCTTGTCAAAAATTTTTTGGACAAATTCGAGGCACTGACATTGCCCATGGTCATGAGGCAGTATAAACGGGGTGCCAATGCCCCAATGTAACACCATCTGTACGATAAAACAAGAAGCGTACGGACAATTGATACAGAAGGGGATCTCTGTTCAACGTCAAAATGTGCGATTCAGCCAATAAAAGACAAAAGAATTGGCATCTGCCAGAATCGTTGTTTCGGAATACATAATTTTATGATTCTTCATCACCGTAAATTCCAAACCAAAAACAGCCAGCATTCACCTAACGGCAGCACAACACTGAGGAACGTACGGCATTGAACTTGTAGTTTCAAGTTCTTTCCTAGGGCATTCTTCTTTATAAGAACATGATCAGAACATTCCTCGACATTTTTGGACAAAAAGGAACACGAACGCCACGCAAAAAAAAATTGAAGTATTTTTGGGTACTGGCAATAGTTGGTGGACGTTAAACCATAATCCCTGTAGAAGTCTAAGTAGAAGCTTTTGCCAGCATGTTTCCGGGAACTTTATTAACTCCAAAGATACCATTCAAATTCCTTCCTTCCTTCCTTCCAGGCAGGGGCCGTGCCGTGGACTAAAAATTTTCTCAAGGCCAATCAGATATTACGACACACCCAGGTGATTGCATCCGTCGCCGTTCGAGGGTGTAGCAGATTCGGATAAAACAACACCTGTACCTCCGTAGCTGTGTCACTTCACTGGATGAGAATCGATTACATAGACACTATTCAAGTTTAGTAGTGGTCGGCCCTACCAGTATGGTGATTGCCGTGGCAGGACGGAAACAAGTACTTACCGTCAAGTTTGCGAGTCATACGATGCAATTATTGTATACCCTACTTCAAGAGTGCTCCCGTAATGTCGTTCTTCAACTGTTCACCCTCGTCGTCTTCGCCGCTTCGGATACAAGTTCAGGTGGAGACTGAAGTGCAGGTCGAACCTGATCAGAATAATTCCCACGGTCCTCGAACCACGAGCACAGTGTCTTCGCCTCATTCCCCTTTGCCGCAGCCGCCATTAGCGACGCCTTCGCACTTATATTCTCGAACCATGTCCATTCCAAGGTCAAACTACGACCCTCGCCGTGTATGTTTAAACCCTTTTCCAGAGATCTCTTTGGGAAAGCATCGTAGAACCGCTGGAGTGTATCTTGCAGGCGCTTTGGTACGCAGTCGATGAATTTCAGCACAAAACGAGGCACTGATGAGCAAAAAAGTTTGCGCTAGCGAATTGGACATTCTTAGACGCTGCCGTTTTGTCTGCGCACGCACATTCGCCCTGGGGGCAGCCTGACCAAGACCCTCCTGTACATGTATCATTCGTCGACTGGATACCCGGCATCTGTTCGCTCCTGGGGTACTTAGTGATCACCCTCATTGACAAGGATAGGGTACGGGGTGATGAGGGTTTCGGAGATTCTAGGGCCGTATGGAGGGCCAGGCTGTTCCTGTTCATCGGATTTGCTCTCATGGCGGGCGGATTAGCTGGCAGTGTGGTACGTTAATGGTTTTTTTTTGATTTTCCCCGTTTTAGAATAGCTGATATTTTATCAGACTGTCCTTATTCTCAAATACATCTTGAACGGGTTTCCTGACCAGTTCACATACTATGGCTACGCAAACGTCTCCCAAAGTGTGGCTTTGATGTTATCGGCAATCGTTCTCTGGATTGCACAGAGTGGCGGCAGCGAATACGAGTATAACCTTACTCTGTGAAGGCAAATTTCGGACATATCTTGCATGTATTATTCGCAGTCGAACTTGACGTTACAACTTATATTGTTTGGAACGGAAATTTCTCTTCTTGGGTCTTGACCGTACCTTTTATCACATAAGGAGTGAAGGAACCCTTACTACTGAATCCTCAAGGCCAAAAAGGGGCAAATAAGTATCAGGCTAATTCGATAGGATTTTGATGTGAAAGTCTAGTGAGCCTTGAACCCTCTGACCGTGCTACATCCACTCAGCATATAAATAGTTTTGCATCGCACTGATGCACATAAAAGTACAGGTATCTTTGAAATCCATTATACACGCTCCCAAGCTGATTTTTCGTCCACGAATTCGAAGTCATCGTCGCAATTAGCTCTGGGTTCCCGTACCATCTATACAATCCAATGTTGAGTCACGACGACGAAAATATTTTTCAGACAGACCCACAACGCTGACTACCACAGGCTTCCCGTGCCACGTAGGGTTGTTCTCTCCGAGGATAATCTCAGCAACTGTAAAATACCCATGAGAATTGTAGAAGCCCGTGTTATCGATATTCGAGGACTGCAACCACGTGGTCTCTGACAAAATATCGGCCTGTAAAGTAATAGTGAGGTCGATTTTTTTTTCTTCGAATGAAAGCCCATAACGAACGAAGGTTGCTATCGAGTCGAGAAGGGCTCCGCCAAATCCCTGTCCTTGACTATTGGGATCTGTAGCCAGGCCATCGATATACCACATTTTTTTTACACTGTCGCCTATGGTTCGTGACACGGCTTCGTCCATCAGCCTGTTAAACTCTTCCATACGCTGAAGGAGGAGTAAATTAGATCGCTATAATCCGCAAAATCCTTAAACTTACCCTAGTTTCTTCAGGATCTTTATGAGTTACTCTTCGCGTCACGCGGTTTTGAGCTTTTGCAATCCGTTTAGCCAACCGCGTTAGTGGATTTTCTCTCCCGCCGGGTCGACGGTGTGGCGGCGTCCTGCGATATACTCAGTTAATACTGGAAGCCAAATATGATAGTTATCGCTTACGCTATCAGGGTAGAGGTCCCACCTTGCACTGTCAAGGCTACCTTAGTTCGTATCCAGAAGGCAACCACAGCCGCAGTCCTAATTCGCCCCACGACTTGTTCTACGGGCGTCCGCCTCCGGTTCTGAAAGGCGGCAATATTAAGGTCAGTACGACCGATAGCATGCATGGAAATATTCTTACATTCCTCAGGTACAAATTAAGTGGGTCGTCTACATTAGCCTCCATCAATGTTTTTGCAGCCTTGAAAATATGCCCTATACAATTTCTGGTAAGTTCCGCACTCCTTGAGAATAGAACGAATCAATACTGACTGTAGCGTAACTGCTGGACTTCAATCGGGGAATGGTGTGTGCTGATAAGAATATTATGGTCATTGTTGGTGATGGTCATCGTAACAAGATGGATATTCGGAGGGTATGAAATGAATAAAGCCAGTTGAAGCGCAGTAAGAAAGTCCTGCAAGGCTTTATTATAGTCCCAGATCAAAGAGGCGTGATTGGTAGGTGCCTATATTTCTTGCTGCGCATCGGACTTAGATTATAATTGGACAGTAGTCATTCGCTAACACTCCATTGACTGCGATTTGGAATCCGACGAAGATGAGGTGCGAGGAAACGTCAGCCCCTGTTTCGCTGGGAGTTGGAAAACTAACAATTGTATTAAGAATTTAGAATAAGCATGTCAGGGCGAAAGGATTAGAGCTTGCCCATGTGTTTTTGACGCCCGTGCCGCAGTTGCAATTTTGATGAAGAATATACGCGAACGTTACAGGCCAACAACTTCCAAGTCCGCAGTCACCGGGCTCACCGGCTTCCTCCTATGCGGTTGCTCCATCTTTGATCATCCCAACCCTCGACATCAATGCCAATATTCGTGATCAGTGAGTATCTTGTTCTCGATATGGAGCGTTAACTTGACAAGGCATGTCAGTGTAATATGATGTGGCTATTCAATTTTCCGAACTTTTCTCAGTGTAATGATGTTGAGTTCTCAAATGATAAGCAGGCAGCCTCCTAATAACAATTCCATGATAAGGCCGCCACGGTTCGCCTTTTCAAGGATCAAAATCAGGTATATACATATTCATATTCAGGATTTCTGATATTTACATAACGTTGGTATACATATCTACAATAAGATAGCGTAGGGGCACTCCGAAACTCTTCTAGTGGTCGGGCATGATCTGGAATTGTCCTGCTGCTCCAGGAATAGGGCCAAGACCTTCCCAGCGATCCTTGACGAAGACTATAATATACGTTGAGGGCAATCGCAATAGAGGACGAACATGAGGACTCACGCTCGGCAGCGAAAGGAATCTTGCTGAAGTGGGTGAAGTTACCAGTCTGGATGGCTTGCGCCTCTCCGAATGCTACAGACTTGTGGGAGATCGCGCTCCCGCAGTTGCTGCAGAAGATACGGGAGACTATATGTCATGTCAAAATGGCTTCGTCGTCACTAGACTGGACTGATCGCACCAGTGTTGCCGCTGGCACCCTTGGAATCGTAGACCTTGAAGGATCCTTCGATCTTTACATCCTTTTGGGGAGCAAGGACGTTGGTGCTGAAAGCGCTTCCGCTAGTCTGTTTGCAATCGTTGCAATGGCAAGCAACCTGATAACAGATTAGATGTGAACGCTGATTGGCTCCTTCGAGAGCGTACCTGGTCGTTGTGCTCCGATTCGAGGGTGATGGTAACCTGTCCGCACAAGCAAGCACCTTTGATAGCCATGATTATAGGTTTAGAGTGTGGAGTTGTGAGGGGATTGGACGATGTTGGAGATTGTGTGTTGGGAAAACCCACCTGCGATGTCTATCTCTTATACGAAATCGCAGGAGAAGTCTGGAACCTCGTGGTCACGCACCCATGAGTAATTCCGTGTTACTCCATTTCTTTCGACGAAGTCCAGAGCCTGGGATCAGACACCTTGATCTGATGTCCATTTGATTTCTCTTACGAACCGCTGACCTACCTTGGCAATACGGAGATGGCTATTGGGAGGCCCCTGAGCGTTGATGTCAGGGACCAATAACGGAATTCTTCGGGAAGCAAGTCATAATAAATTGACTTACTTTTAGACTCTTAAAGCTAATTATTAAAGGGCCCCGAATTTGAAAATCATATGAAGGTACCGATTTACAAAATCGATTCAAAAGTACTTCAAACTTAGAGGAATTACACGTGACATAGGACAGCACACCGTATTAAAGGGAAGTAGTATGCAGAACGCTTATTATTGCTCATTACCCCAAACTCATCTGCTACCCACTTGCACTCCCGAAACCTCTCTCGGTGTCAACTATCGCGATCACCATCAACCCATATCTAAGCGACGCTATACTTAAAAATGATAGTCGGCCAGCGGAAGCCTTCAAGATCAAGCGATGCCCTAAAGTTCAAATGAAATGGATAGTAGAAGTCCAAGAATTGTTCGATGTCAATGTGGGCCCTACGGATTTTAGGCGTGAGGTATACGCGATACCCTCTACGGTGGTTGATTCTGGAACTATACTCGCATAGAAACCGTGCGCCTACATCTCGCAACCGGGGTTCCCGCTTCTTGTCAACTACATCAACAGATTCAAATGTAACCAAAGAGGGTTCTGTGGAATGTTATTATAAGTAAGCAAGTCACTCCGTTGTTGGAGTTGCTTATCGAGCACGCCGCGTAGTCACGTTTTCGCACTGATAGTAGGTGAATCATATGCGTTGAGTACCTGTTATTCATTCAAATTTAACAGTAAGCTTTGCCACGTGCCCGCGCCCGAGAATACCTTGTCAGCAAATCACCTTTTTTGAAGGTAACACAGTATTCATATCCCCTTCATCACATCATACCATGCCACTCCCTCATCGATAGTGATCAGATGGACCGCCAGGTGTCTTGATCAATGTGCAATGTCGATGAAGTGTCTGGGGACAAGGAACCCATCATTGTGTCGTTGACGGGTCCGACGAGGGCGGCTTGACGACCAACAGAACCCAAACGGCGGGACGACTCCCGGGTTTGTATTTTGCGTCATCTCTTAATCATTTCTACTATCATGGGTGTATCCAGCATGGTCATGTTGGAAGAGGAGTGGATATGAGGTTTTTTCATTGACTTCTATGAACTTGAGCTTATTTTCAGTTATTCCGGGTATTCGCGTCAGGCTCCAACTACCTTGCACGTGGTGCGTGGTTTGTCCTCACGTGCCTCGTCGCGACATTATACTAATTTGCTGCACTCTTTGTCCTTGTTCGTAGCGTTTTTTTTTGGCTTTCGCATAAGTATATACTGCGTACTCCAGCTCATGAGCGGTAATTAGTCACCATTACTTGAATATTCACTTGACTGTATTTGCATGTTGTTTGGTAGTACGGCAATCATTAATTAGTCATCTTTTTCACTTCACTAAGGGCCACTTTTTTTGCAAACCACTGGGTAGGCCGTACCCCAGTATCATGGTAGATCTTGTTCTCTCTAAAGCCGCCGAGGAACGAAGGATATACTTGAACCAGGTGATGATGATTGGCAGATGGAATTCGGGCATGAACTTGTTTCGGGGCATCACCAAAGGTGGCCGATGAGTTCTCTTCTTCCTTTAACCTTCTCCCCAACTGACACAAATGTATGATTTCCAAGTGGGAAACAGTGGAAATCCCGAGGTTGGAATTTGAATCCCGGGGCTCGGACGTAGAGCAGGACTGGAATTCAGTATGCAATCAGCGTTACGATACACGACTATATTTATCCGTCTTCTGGGAGCTGATGGGTATTTCCTCCATCGTCCGGCATTCCTCTAAACCGACTCATATCACCAATGGAAGTCGTTCCCGCAGACATCCCCAACGTTCCTCTCCCAACGTTTGATAGGCTCGGTGTATCTGTTCCTCCAGATCTTGACGTGAAACGGGTCGCTTTTGAATGGTTTGAAGAATTCTCGTCGTCGATACGTGCCAACGACGCACAAGGAGTATCGAACCTTTTCTTAGCAGATTCCTTCTGGCGCGATATCCTCGCCTTCACTTGGGACGTCAGAACCTTTCTGGGTTCGGAAATCGCCCAATTCCTCATCGATCGACTTCGATTAACGAATGCCACCGCGTTTTCCATACGAGATGATGAATACCTTGTATTACAACGACCTTATCCCGATCTTGCTTGGATAAGCTTCATGTTCGATTTCGAGACTGATGTCGGTTTCGCCTCCGGTATTGGACGCATAGTGCCGACTTCCGGTGGTCAATGGAAGGCTCATTGTATGTTTACTAATTTGGAAAATCTAAAGGGATATCCTGAGATGTTGGGACCGTTGAGAAACCAAGCGCCGAATCACGGGAAATGGGAAGCAGATCGGAAACGAGAAGTCGAATTTATTGACGCAGATCCTGTGGTTTTGGTGGTTGGGGCCGGCCAAAGTGGATTAGCCGTAGCTGCTAGCTTGAAGACTTTACAAGTTCCAACTTTGGTGGTCGAAAAGCTGCCGAGGATCGGTGATAATTGGCGTACTAGATACGAAGCGTTGTGTCTTCATGATCCCGTTTGCAAGTAATTTATCAAAACTATGCAACTCAGTCTTAATATCTCGTACACACCAGGGTACGATCACATGCCGTATCTTCCGTGCGTTCACAAAATATTACAACTCCATGACGCTCATATATTATAGATTTCCGGCTACCTGGCCAGTATACACTCCTGCAGTAAAGGCTCGTATTTGAGTTCATCTTTTCTCTTTGTTTGGTTTTACATTGGGCGATAGATGGGTAACTGGCTTGAATATTATTCTGACGCCCTCGAACTCAATGTTTGGACCTCGACAACCTTGACTAAAGCTACCCAAGATCCAGACACATATAAATGGCATGTTACTTTAATTCGTGACGGTAAAGAACGCACTCTATTTGTTAAACACATCATTTTTGCCACTGGGATCGGGAGTGATGTTCCAAGATTTCCCGAAATTCCAGGAAAAGTTAGCATTTTTTACTCCGCGTCACGATGAACGTGAATTAAATTTCACTTAGGAGAATTATGGTGGAATCGTTTTGCACTCCTGCCAACATAAGTCGGCCAAAGATCACATAGGGAAAAAGGTTTTGGTTATCGGCGCCTGCACGTCTGGTAAAATTCATTATATGTCTAGCACACTCTACAGCTAACTTCCGTTAACCCAGCACACGACATCGCTGTGGATTATTATGAACACGATATAGGTTCGATCAGTTTCTGATCGTCGGGCCCCCGTTCTCATATGTACCCCAGATGTCACTATGTATCAGAGGAGCTCAACATATGTTATGACGACGAAGAACGGCTGGAAATTAATTATGGCAGGTCTGCACTTCGCTTCCGCAGTTATCCAGCCATTTTACCTAATATTATATCTCAATTAGGTTCTTATTGTGAAGGTGGCCCTCCTACAGACATTGTCGATCGTCACACAGCATCGTTTTCCAATTTTATTGGAATAGGACTAGCTCAGCGCCGCGTGAAAGCTATAGCAGAGCTTGACAAGTGAGCCCAGAATTTCCATTGCGTTCAAAAAAGTTGCTAAGTAGCTGGTGTGGTTTTCAGAGACCTTCTTGATGGTTTACGCAAACGCGGTTTCCAAATCAATTTCGGATACCTTGATACTGGATCACGCTTACTTGCTTGGAGCAAACGAGGAGGATATTATCTCGGTAAATCCTCCTTTCGTACCTAATAATGAAATTGATCAAGATACGTACAAGATACGGGTGGAAGTCAACTAATTGCAGACGGCAAGATTAAATTGAAGAGTGGCGGTAATATCAAATCATTTACACAAAAAGGCCTGCGGTTTGAGGATGGGACCGAGATCGACACCGATGTTGTCCTATTTGCGACGGGGTGATTTTCCTATTGTGTTTGTGAACCTATAATTCTCCGGAATTGACTGCCTCGTTAGATACGGGGATCCTGCGCAACATATCCGTGACATCTGTGGCGATGCTGTAGCAGACGAATGCGGACCGATCTGGGGCCTCAATCGAGAAGGTGAAATAATTGGAGTCTGGCGTGAACTGAAAGTGAAGGGGCTTTGGCCCATGTTGGGTGTGTTGTTTCGGATCCCGGGTTGGAACCTAGCCTCATTCTACATGACAGGTAATCTGGCTCTTTCTCGCTTCCATTCGAAGCACGTTGCCTTGCGTCAGTGCCTCTTTCAACCTTTCCTGACCTGTTAAAGATTAAAATCTTCTTATCGTAGAAATCAAAGCCATGGAAGTGGGCGTGTTTGGTCAAAGATATAGCCTTTAAGGCTGTTTGAGGCTGGTGCTGCGTGTGGGCTTGGATCGTTCCGTACCTCACACACTCTGGAAACAACGTGCAGTATATGATTGGTATGTGATATTTGGCCGATGTAACACCTAAAATTCAATTATCGTGCCATGGTCTGCTGGAGTGACGCGTGGCAGTGCGGGGATATGGCTATTGAAAGATATTTAAATCCGGAAAAGCCCGAGCCTGATTTTCTTCGAAATACTGGATTATTATAGTTCCGAAGCACACAATACAATCACGACGATGTGGAGAACCATCACTGGTGAGATGATGTGCTAGCTATTTTTTGGAGTTTTCCAAATATACACACACGACTGACGTGGTGATGGAGATTACTATTAGCGCACGTTCGGTTTATTTGAGATCTGTCATTTAGAGTACTTGAGTGAGCCCTGAGGCCTGATGCGTGTTAGGGCTAGAGCTGATTCACTTCGGCTTACAGGCAACATAAACAGGATTTCGATCATGTGGCGAACCCCGCGGGCATGAGGCGGCCTTGAGTTCCGGGGCCGTGACACACAGCGCTTCGCCTTTATATATGGGCATCAACCCCGCGTAACACTTCGACTAACAACCTACAGACCTTCCCTACGCTGTTATGCCGCCGTCCATCCCACACGATATTATTCTAGATATCATCGACAGTCTTCAGCATGATCCCAAGTCTCTCGTCCAATCTTCTCTTGTCTCGCGTTGCTTCCGCGTCCCCTGTCATAAACACCTATTCTATTCTATATCCATTCCCTTCCTCCATCCACGGAAAGGAATGGAACGATTGAAGCACTTTCTTCGTTTGTTGACTTATAACCCTGAAATTGCAACTTATGTGCGGGAACTCCATATTGTAGACAACGATGAGGACACCGGATGGGCTACGAAGACTAATATCCTCCCTCGGCTCTTACAGAAGCTCAGGAACTTGCACACGTTCTCTCTGGTGTTCAGGCACATGAACCACGTAGCTTGGACGTCACTGAATCCAACACTACGGTCGGCTCTTGTACACTTACTCCAGTCTAATGTTCTCAAGGCGCTGAACTTGGGGAATTTGTGCTTCGATGACCCTTCCATAATAGCATTGGGGCTATCCAACAGGTTAAAGAAATTAGGGATCGTATCTTGTGGTCACGCCGTTCACGCTGATTATCCGCTGCTGATGCCACAGACGACCCATCCTAATAAGACTCATCTAGAGTCATTAGAAATCGGTGGGTCGATCTCCACGCGAGTCCTAGAATCATTGACGCATCCGCAATCGAATCTTACAATATCTCAGCTACGGCAGCTTTCGATACAGGGGGGCTCTGCGCAGACTATGGAAGCGGCATGCAGCATCATCAAGACAGCATTTAATACGATTGAGTCTCTTCGATGGATCTTCCCCAATGTGGCAACCGAGCAATTAATATGTCAGTACATCCTTTCGTACTCTTAAGCTTGTGCCTCACGAATCTTTCAGCCCCCCACAAACCTACAATCGTAAACCCCTTCGGGCCAATTGACGTAAAGGTTCTTAAGAATTTGCGACACCTTCTACTAGGCATTACTTCCGAAAAAGGCGAGTCACCATGCTCGGGCCAGTTTGCGTGGCTAGCGCGTGCTCTGCTGGATACTTCTTTGCCGCATAGCCTTGAGGAGGTCACGATTGTCACTGTTTCTACTCTCTTCGGTGTCGTTTCTCGCGCCAATGGCGCTCGCATTCGACAAATTTATCGTTCCCTCCGAAACGTTGGATTGGATGCGATATTTGGAGATAACAGACGATTTCCTAAGCTGCGTAAGGTTACTATAACTGTGGATCCTTACGACAGGATTGAGGATCCAAATGGCTTCGAAGATTTCCTGACGACGCTATTTCCTCTGCTTTCAAGCAAGGAGATTCTTCATACTGAATTTCGTGATGTTCATGGCATTTTCATGGGAGCATAACTTGATTTAATTTTTTCCCCACAATTCTGAAGAGAGGAAAGAGACGCTAGTGAGAAGTAAGTAATATTCGACCTTTTTTTCAAGGAGGGGTTGACCAGTGGCATAGAGCTCCGACCTACAAATGTTATTTTTCTGTTCTCTGGCCCGTATATTATCGAGAAGGGCTGGTGACTCCCATCTCAGCCTTCCTTTTTCGTAATTGTATATGTATATTTTAGTAGTCACTCCTCTACATCTCGAGATTATAATTATGTCGGGCGGTTTAAAGTGTTTTGCGTCCGAAATTTCATTGGTTTTACGAATTCCTTTAATAGCTCTGATCAAGAAGATGCCCTATATACCTAGCTTTGGACCCTGGTGACCTTGTACGTCACGCGTCACGTACGGGCTTCACCATCTCGCGTCGTCAGTCACGTGGCAGGAGACAATGCACACGTGATCGGACAGTGTTTCAACTATGAACACGTGACGCTGACAGGAAATTCGAGTAAATTCCCTCAGTAACAGCACCAACCACAGCACCTAAATAACAGCCGCTAGACCACCAGCAATATATTTTACACTCTTACATTGCCCGGTCCCATGCGAAATGATATCACTCTCGTCAACGACGATGTTCTCCTGGAATTATTCAACTATTTATCAAACAAAGACCTCTATGGACTTTCAATATTATGTCGGCGTCTGCATCACATAGCATTACCTCTTTACCTATCACGACTTGATATCAAAGACCCCACCTCCTCGATTAACCTAACAGTCGAAGACTTTGCATTAGATGCACTTTCAGGGCTTCGCATTGCACTATTCATCCCATCTTCGGCACATATCATATGTGAAATTCCGCAGGCGCAAAACTTTTTTCGCAGCTTGGCCCGCATGGAGAGTTTCATTTCACGACTATTAGCCGTGGGACATATTACCTTTCATCTTCGGGGAAGTATATACAACTCAAGCTTTTCAAATGATCAAATACAAAGAAATAAATGGAACCAACGATTTAAAGAGCTTCGTCAGGTTTTGGCTGCGAAGGCATGTTCCAGGCTTGAATTAGTGGATATGGACGCGGGCAGTAGGATGATATTTACCCCTACAGTAAACCCGGTTGTGCCTAGACATCGAGGTGTGGGTGGGGTAATTGGGAGGGTTATAAATATTGGTCGGGGCTTGCACCAGCAGACCTGGAACGAACCAGAAATGAGTTCATTGCCCGGGATCGCGCGAAGTAAGGCGAAATGGACACCCCTTCCAATGACTTCGATTCATATACGATCCCCTTCTACCCTCTACTTCTTACGCCAGCAACAAAAGTTCTCTACTTTTTCTTCCCTCCAGTCTCTGACATTTCACTGCTCTTTGACCTCGAAGACAGAGTGGGCCGAAATCTTGATGCGTATAGTCCTGTTCGCTCCTATGCTATCGAGTGTTACGATTTTGACCCCCCATATGGACACGAGAGACGTTATTTCATTCTCTGGGAGTCTTCCCCACCTTACGCACCTTACCATTTTCCCCGTTTCGTATGAGGTATTTTCCGACAAGTACCTCGTTACTCCTCGATTTCCATCCCTGACCAACCTCTCTTCGTCTCCTCAATACATCAACACTTTTCTTTCTTTCGAGTCACCACTGCCCAAAATTCAATTCATCGAAATCGGCCTTACGTGTCTCCCCAAGCCTAATTTGGACACGATATTTGACCAAATGAACAGGGTCATTAAAAGGCTATCGGAAATGCGAAGTAATGTTTCTCTATCACTGAAAATCCATGCAGGTGACGAGTGCGTAGTAAAGGATTATATGACCCACTATCTGGATAGGTCCTTGGCGGGCTTCGATGTTAAGACACAGTTAACTTTTGTGGAGACCCTTACGATCGTAGATCTCCCGGTTCTCCACTCGAAGTTTGATGCGGAATTGTGCACCATCGTATTTCCGCGGTGGCTCTCCTTGTTTGGACAGTTACGCCATGTAAACTTAACCGGGTATGCGTCGGACTCACACGAAACTATCATCCAGACAGTTCGCACTAGCTGTTTACAGTGTTTGACAATGAATATCAACGACAAACTCTATCCAGTCAGACCACAAGCCGAAACGGGGAATGAAACGAGTATGGCCTTGGCAACATCTCCAGGTTTTTTCGATATCCCAGATGATGTGTTATACATCGTTTTCAACTATCTGGGATTATCAGAACTACTAGCTCTCGCCGCTCTCTCTCGACGTCTTCAGCTATTATCTATCCCTATTTACCTTACCCGCCGAAATATTCTTGATCCAACCACCTTGGCAAGGCTTCCACTCGGCCGAGATCCACACACTTCCTTGGCGGACATCTCTGCTCTGCGATTGTCCCTTTCTGTTTCTACTATCCGTCATCTCCATTGTCCCATCATAAGCTACAGTGGGCTTTTCCTGGTCTTTGAATATTTTAAACAACTTCGCTTGCTTGTCCTTTCCCTGCGATCAGTTGAGAAGGTCACAATCAAGTTTCCCGATGATCAAGATCATAAAATGAATTACAAGACTGTCCGGGAAAAATGGGGAGAGCTATTTGGCTCATTTTTGGATGCCGTTGTGAAACGCCGCTGTGTTTCTTTAAAGTTACTAGGAGGAGCATTAATTGAGGATAATTATCGCGCGTCCCAGCCGATGCTGTTGGCGCTATGTTCGCCCCCAAGTTCAATTGAGACGAAGTTGACCACACTCGTCACTGACTCAGACACTCTCCTCCAAACCCCGATATTACTACAGACTGTTTCAATACTGAAGCATTCGAGAATCATCCAACTTGACCTGACCTTGCTTTCCGAAGATGCTTCGCACTTGTTATTAAACGCCACTCAACTTTTGTCAATGGTGACCAAACTCTCTATCGATGGCCCCTCCGTTCGACCTGCTCTCGTGATGGCGTTTATAAATGGTCTTCCATGTTTGAAATATTTGAACATGCGCGGTTCCTTATCAAAAAACTGCACCGGGTCATATTTCTATCCAGGGTTTAACCCCATGCTCAATCTTATAAGCTTATCAGCACCACGGCCTTTTATTATGTTACTCTTAGACAACCCCACCTTCTTGCCAAAACTTCAGTCTCTCACCATTGTTCTCACATCTTCGGACTTTCCAGTTGCCATTTTGTCCCAAGTTGCAAAGCACCTTAGGGAACTTGACCACCCTTTTACCGTATCCATGGTCATTCCGTTTTTTAGCATTTCCATCATCAACAAAGGGATTGACGCTCTCCTCGCTGAGAATGCTAGATGGGAAAGTCCATCTACTATCTTAATCAACCTCAAATTGAGCCGGAATCTCAATCAATTACCGATTGCAGAATGGTCTGTACCTCCGTCTAGGTGGCTTTCATTGTTCCCTAATCTCCTTCACCTCACAATTGAAGAGCGTTTGCCTGATCATGTGCTTGCCGCTGCCTGTAGCAGCTTTGCAACTGCCTGCCCTTCCCTAGTGACCTTCCATGCAAATGGTGCCAACCAGCCACTTCGTAATTAAATATTGTTCTCATGCCTGTCTTATCTTAATACCCATTTATTCTAATGCAGAATGAATCACAGTATGTACACAAACTGTCAGTGGGGTCATGAAGTAAATATCCAATTTGTATTGGGACAAACATGTGTAGACAGTATTCTGTGTATAAAAGGACAAACTAGAAAGTCACCACCAACCACCCTGCCACATTTGAGTTTCATATCCTATAGTTAACCGTGTGTCATCATTTTTTTCATTTATCTTTCCCATGGCTCAGTTGCACACCTTCCTCTTTGCACACCTAGGCCTCCCCATTTTATTTCTGTTCCACAATCAACCTGATTTTGCAGCTATAGCTAAACTCAATAAAGGTTGATTGGCATCCATATAACCATGAGCTCATACTACTGATTAGAAGGTGCAGACATTGTCATGATCTGGTTGTAGGTAATACTGTTCATCACATTATTCCTGTGTAACCCCACCAATTTTCCAAATCTCCGGGTCCTTACGGCTGTGCTGCCATTGTCATACTTTCTGGTGGCTTCCGTGTCTTGATTCAGGAGCCGTTTTGTAGACCTTCACTGTAACTCCCACTATAAATATCATGTGCTGTACTTGATTTTCAGTCAACCTAAGTAATACGTCTTGGAGAAACACCCACTAAATATTTTCTTCTGTCATAAATCACATGGTGTCAAATATCATATGTAGCAAGTAGCTAAATTTCAAGAGTTTCTACTTTTTCCCTCAGAATCCGTCTCAGACAGCCCGATGTCCTGCACCCTGGTCGTATTTAACACCTTGGTCGCTCCCTTTTCTCGCGGCAGAATCCACAACTCAATTCTCCTCAACAAAATATACAATCCAACCGCTACGATAAAACCCGTTATTATTCCAATGTCGCCGGTTCCTGCAGTAGCTATCGGTCCAATATACCAGGTTTGGGACATTGATGGCACGATGATTCCGAAGGCCCCAAAAAAAGCAAAGACTGCTGCAAAACCAGTTGGCAGTAATTTTGCGTTGTCCCAATCTTCAGTATGGTAGTTGGAAAATTTGTGACGCCGAAATACGAAGTGTTCAGTAAGTATGATCCCCGAAAACACCGTCGACCAATAACCAATAACACCTGATACGGGCACAACCATTAGCCCTGGATTTATGAATTCGATGGTGTTACTTACTCAAAATATTCACTAATACTGTGTAAAAGCGAGTCGCACCCACGATAGCGACAGGGACCAGTCTAGAAAAGGTTGTGAATACACAATATTAATTATGGACATAAGCTTACATGGCCTCTGAAACAATAATGAACAAGTACCGAGGTACTTTAGCAAAAATGGGAGCGATGGCCATAAAGCTCATCCCTGTCAACCTCGTTATTCAATACGTTCGGCAGCGGGACTATTCTCACCAAATGTGTACATTGTAGGAGCACATGCCGCGGGTACAGACAAAGCGACTAGGACCAACAGAAACTTCCCGAAGCCGCCCACAGGTAATAGTATTGCGGCAAAAAGACCGCCAACATTGTTACCATTCCCAAAACCATCACTCCAAGATGGCACAGCAGGGGACGCTGCTGCAAAAGCAGCACCAAGCATATGGCCTGTGATCTAGAACAATTGATTAAGTTCCAGACCTAGGGTAAATCACATTATACGTACGCTGGCCATAAAGAAACCTAAATAAGTATAGACAAATATTCTGACACTATAAAGATATAGCTACGTTAAAAATCGTGACTTTGTCAGTGTCCACAGGAATAACTCCCTACCTGGAAGCCTTCGCGTTGTGATACACGCCATAATCGGGGACCATGGTGCACCAACTGATCACACTAGATGCAACAAATGTGGCAAAGGACATGACCGTTGATGCTGAGGGTGGTGGCGGCGTGGGAATCTTCGAAGGCTGCAGGTGCTTCCCACCGACAGCGAGGATAGTGATAAAAGCAACAACATTAGGTGTCCATGCTACACTTTCATACCTGAGTTTCATTTAAGCACATCACATAAAAAAAAGAAAACAAAAATTAAGCCCACCAATGAACGACTTTGTATCCAAAGAAACATACCTACATTTCAGTACAACAATTTAGCACGGCTGCGTGGGATATTACAAAACTACTTACGATCATTGATATAACACCGATTATAACAATTCCCAGGGTGGCATTTAGATGGTGCGAAACTCCCGCAAGTGTCTGGCCCCCGATGATACAGTTAAGGATTAGAAACCCCTGCATCGAGAATACGTTTAAGATGCTCGGTATCAGGGCGCCGTAATACCTAGACAGATGCTAAAATTAGAAAAAGTGGGGCACCTGATCTAAATGGGGTGTGCGTGAAGTCGTACCCCCAAGAGAAGCGCGCTTGAACCATTCCCCGTGTTCCCAGCTTCGGTCCAAAGATCCCACTGCCATCCAGTCAGCACTGGAGCCCGCTAAAAAATATTCAAGCCACTCACAATATGGCCGGAATAATACATGAACTATTTTAGATGCCCCGAATGAATAAAAATAAAGATGAGTCTAAGGTGGGTACAATATGCCAGAATACTCACATGGCATCGACGATTACTAAGATTATGAGGGTATCGCGAAGACCCAGACCGAAGAAAGCAGGACCAGCCGAGCCAGTACCGAACGCCAAGATATTGAAATTGGCGGAGAACCAAACAAAAAACATTTGGTAGAGGCGATTATCAACTCTACCTTCTTTCGCAATGGGAGAGATACTAAGATGGCGTTGTAGTACGTTTGGCATAGGAGATCTAACGATTACTGACCCATGAGTTTCGATTCCCCATTGCGAGAGGAAAGTAGTGATTCTCTGGAAGAGGGTCGGTTCTGAGTGTGGCATGGCTGTAGTAGAATTGGATACGGTCTTCACAGGCGTTGGAGCCTCCATCGCAGTATTGTTGATGATGGTAAAATGTTAGTAATAGCCTAAAGTACACTAAAATAAGGTTTCGTAGCTCTGTCAGAAAAGAACCACAACCTCGTGCTCAGCACAGTCGGAACTTACGTAGTGATGTGCGGGCCCGGCCTCAGGCCCCGAGGCCCTGGCCTGCAACCTATAAATTGTGTACCAGAAGGTGCAAATTTCTGGGTATTTTGGATAGACTATGTAAATCCTAAAGCTATATAGTTCATATGTCACTGTCCTTGTTGTTGTTTCTAGTCAATTGTACATTAAATTTTGTTGAAATGTAAAAGCACCGATGTCAAAAATTTGCTACATCAACAAACTAAGTGATAAAAATGATGTACCAGTCTTTGGGACTGCCTTACATTGATGGATTTGAGGGTGATAGTGTGTAAACAATATTATATATACACATTATGCACCCCCAGACCCCATGTTGGACCACACAAAGTCTATGGCACATTTTACGTTTGAAAGCTATAGATGAATACAAATCCAGGATTAGGCGGACTATAAGAGAGAGTATCGCCTACCCCAGCTTGTGGAGGGTTACCAAGTCCATACTCAAGAAACGAGACTTCAAAGGAATCTGCTGACGCCTTGTGCCTTGAGTGTCGAGATGAATACTAGGCTATTACCTAGATGGGCACGCATCCGTGGATCCTTGCTGCCAAGGCGGCTAATTGTGCAAAATTGGGCCGAGCTGTACCCTGGGTCAACTATGTAGAGTTAAACAAGCTGCCACGCCTGGCCTGGCCTAGGTCTGAATGGAGGAGCTGGTAAGTCAACAAATAGTACAGAGAACACAGTTTTAGTATTCAAAAGCCCACACCAATAAACCACTACCTCAGCCTCATAATATCTTAGAATGTAGTTTTCTTACTAAAACCACCTGCTTGGTGCCCTATTGAATCTCAATATTAATATAACTTAAATATCCACATTTAAACAATGAATAACTAGATTTAAACGGATCGCGGCCGTCTACGTACCTCCTTTCAGAGGGAGTATACTACGCGCTGTACACTTTTAATGCAGCATCGACAATTTCGGCCATAGAAATGACAGCTTCCTCCTCCTGTGACCCGCCAATCAGCTGTAAGCCAACTGGTCCACCAGCGAACACATCGGGGGAATCTGTTGGAAATAAGCTAGAAAGCTCTGCTGAAGCATATAGAACACATACATAATTTGAAAATTGCTTCGTCTTCATGGTTGCGAAAGGGATGCGGTGGCTGGGGCACATCAAGTTCGCCATCAACGAAGGTTACAGGAAAGCTACAGGCAGTGAGGTCCAGGGCGTTAGAAAATGCTGAATAAAACGAAGCGCTATGGATTTGTTTTTTAGTCGACTCGATGCTGTATCAGTAACAAAAGCGTACGATGTGTTTAGACCATGAGGCGCGGCAGTATACGCGATTGTGGGGGAGATAATTGCGTCCACGGGACGGCCTGTGCCAGTCCTTTCACTAGTTTTCTTCCAATGCTCAAGGTGAGACTTCCTCAGTTCGCGCTTTTCCTTGTGGAGTTGCCATAGCTATAAGATAATCGAAGGAAATCTATCAGTGTCCCATATCGTGATAAAAATACGATGTCCTCACGTCATAAGCACTGCGGTGCCCAACTTTGTCCACAAGAGACCTGCTGAAGGACTCACCCATAGTGTGTCCTTGCATATCATCTATAGGGCTCATCATCCGGATAACGGGCTCTCCGGATAATTCACATTGTGAACGGCGGTCATGGTCATCATCTGAACAAAATATTTTTTCCTTATCACCGTCCATGAGTCTCCAGTCTCAGACATGGATGACGAGGATTGGACGAACCGCATTCCCATAAATCTCAACGAGCCGGTGAGGTTCCCAATCAATCACTAGTATATAAAAGTTATCAGTGTTACAATATTTGGTATGTTCCAGATTATAAACTAACCTTTATGGCCCGCTGCTTCTAGTGCTGCCTTCGTTATCTTCATTGCGCGCTGCAATGGAGGGTGTGGGCGCGAAATCCCATTGTCCCACAACATTCCGAAGCACAGAGACTTCCCACCTCCGTGCTCCGACAAACAATACTCCTTCTCCGACCACTCCTTCCTCAGGGCCAGAGGGTCTTTTGTCCAGGGCTTGGCGTCTATAATGGCTTTAGTGAATATTTTGACCCCTGACATTGAATTTGACATGGGCCCCAAAACAGATGAAATAGATTCCTGCCCCTCCTGCGGGTTAACGACGCCGTAGTATGGCAGTCGCTCGTATGAAGGGCGCAGCGCGTAAAGGTTACAGAAGGAACTTGGGACGCGTAAAGACCTGATCGCCAATTAAGCTTGATCTAGAGTAAAACCCAGTCGAATAGCGCACCCCCCAATGTCAGTTCCAACTCCTAATGGACTACCTTTCATTGCAATCAAGGCCGCCTCTCCCCCAGATGACCCACCAGATGTTAGTTTTCGATTGTAGGGGTTGGTCGTGCGGCCGAAAACATGATTATATGTCTCCCACCACTATATCAAATGGTTTAGGTTGACCAAGAATATTAGATTGTCCAGATGACATACCATAAGAGCTTGCGGAACATTGGTGCGTACGAAAGGGACAGCTCCGCATTCATACAGTATTTCAACAAGGACACAGTCTGATTCTGCGCGTTTTCCAATCCATGCCACATACCCTGGAAGAAATAGTTGGGTAAGGTGTAGATGATAATCCAGCTAACGCACCCATGATAGTTTCCAGTCCTTTCATCGCAAATTGATCTAAAGAGATATCATTGTGAGTGAAAGTGAAAATACTGGACCATCCTACCTTTTAGAGATATGGGCAACCCATGCAATGGCCCAACGATCTTACCCGTTCGCTTCAAAGTATCATCCAGTTCTCTAGCCCTCTGGAGAGCACGCTCAATGAAGATCTCAGTCAAGCAGTTGGTCTTGTTTCCGGTCATTAACGTCATAAATTTAAAGCAATGAAAAATTAAGGGACGTACCAATTGTTGGGCTATGATACTACGTTTGCAGAACGCTATCGTAACCTCCTCTGAAGACCATTCCGAAGAATGTAGTTTTCTCAATAGTATCCCAACATCAGTAGTTTCAGTAATCTGCAACTCCCGTGTGGTCAATAAACCACAGTCCTTCGGGATATCCAGAACGTTTGTTCGAGTTTCTGGAGGAAGCTGAATGATCCATTCTTGGGGAATCGAGGCGAGTTGTGCACTCTTGCGGGCTGAGCAAATATCTTTCCAATCTGACATGGTGGTTGAAGACAGGAGTTATCTGATCTACGAGCCTGGGGGTGGCCGGGACATCGTGTCCTCGGCGATTGACTTCTCTGTTCCATCGATCCATGATCAGAGCGTGGTGCAGAAATTTTGTAGGTTCTTGTCTGCCACGCGTCTAGTCACGTATCACGTGGGGTTTTACTCAGTGGTTTTGCTGAGATAATTGTTACTGTAATCACAGGCGTCGTTTCAGCTAGCGCCCACCCTACCAACTTGACAGGCCAAATGGCACAAAGGAGTTTAGACAACCATCCAACGTTGGGACCCTACCCCTGCCTTTCCAACCAACGATGAATAAAAAGTTCCCTACAGACCGATTTCGTTAATCAGCGAGCCGCCTGGGGAATTCGTATCAATGCGGAACATATAGATATCCTGGAGCCTTCATGCATACCCTTTCGCATCATATACCTTTAGCGCACGGTCGACGATTTCAGTCATCGCAATGACTGCTTCCTCCTCTTGCGGCCCACCAATCAGCTGTAAACCAACCGGGGATCCGGCGAACACATCAGTTGAATCTATCACAATCTATGAAGTTCAAATACTCGGTTAGATTCGACAGGACAGACTCACACAAGTTGAATAATGCCTCATCTTCATGATTATAAAAGGCGTGTGGAGGCTGAGGTTTATCGAGTTCAGCATCAACGAATGTTACGGGAAAGCTGCAGGATGCGTAGTCCAGGGAGTTCGACAAAGTTGAGTAAAATGAATCACTGTGTGGTGCACTAAGCAGTTACTCTAACACCGAATACGCAAACAGGACTGACGACATATTCAGGCCATGTGGTGCGGGAGTATAAGCAATTGTGGGGGAAATAATCGCATCCACAGGGCGGCCCGTGCCAGTCCTTTCGACAGTTTTCTTCCAGTGTTCGAGGTGGGACTTCCTCAACTCGCGTTTTTCCCTGTGAAGTTTCCATAGCTGGAAATACGGGCGAAAAGCTGATGGTCAGTCTTTTGGGCCCGTCATGTGAGGATAAAAACAACCCACATCGTAAGCGCTGCGGAGCCCCGATTTGTCCATGAGGGTCCTAACAAAAGCCTCGCCCAAAATATTCTCATGAGCATCTCCGATAGGGGCCATTGTCTCGATGACGGGTTCTCCGGATAATTCACAGTGAGAGCGGCGGTCATAGTCACCATCGGCGCCGAAAATGTTTTCCTAGCGACGATCATGTAAAATGAATTCGAGAGCGATATCATGAAAAGACGTACTGAGTTTACGTAGAGCTCAACGAGACGGTGAGGTTCCCAGTCAATAACTATGTTTAACGGTTTTACCACCAAGACTTTGGCATTATATAATACAGTACGGAGACAGACCTTTATGGCCCGCTGCTTCCAAGGCTTCTTTTGTCATCTTCATCGCGCGTTGTAGCGGAGGGTGCGGGCGAGCGATCCCATTATCCCACATCATCCCAAAACACAGCATCTTTCCACCTCCGTGTTCCGACAAGGAGTACTCCTCCTCTGACCACTGCCTCTTCCGTGCTAAAGGGTCTCTTGTCCAGGGCTTTGCGTCGATAATCGCTTTGGTAAAAATCTTGATTCCTGACATCGAATTTGACATAGGCCCCAAGGTAGACACGATGGATTCCTGCCCTTCCTGAGAGTTAGCGGCACCGTAGTATGGCAATCGATCGTAGGATGGTCGCAAGGTATACAAGTTACAGAACGCGGCTGGGACGCGTTGGGACCTATTTGCGTGTTTGAGTGTGAGCTCAAACAAGCATGAGCGTATGGCATACCCGCCAACATCGGTACCAACACCTAGTGGGCTACCTCTCATTGCAATCAAAGCTGCTTCTCCCCCTGATGACCCGCCAGGCGTCAATCTGCGATTATAAGGATTGGTCGTGCGGCCGAAAACGTGATTATAAGTCTCCCACCACTGGTGTTTAGTGATTAGGGTTAGGTAAAATTCTCCAATTGTTGGGAAGCTACATACCATAAGTGCCTGCGGAACGTTTGTACGTACAAACGGGACAGCTCCGCACTCGTAGAGTATTTCAACGAGGACACAGTCCGATTCTGCATATTTTCCGACCCAAGCTACGTATCCTGAAAAAACAGAACTTTAGCCAAAAAAAAAATGAGTAATAGTATGGCTGGTGTACCCATTATAGTTTCTAGTCCTTTCATTGCAAATTGATCTGGTTTCATTCATCATAAACGGATATTGACATAAAGTGGCACCACCATCGCCCTGGCAGGTTAACCTACCTTTCAACGAGATAGGTAGCCCGTGCAAAGGACCAACGATCTTTCCCGTTTTCTTCAAAATACCGTCCAGTTCTCGAGCTCTTTGGAGAGCACGTTCGATAAAAATTTCAGTCAGGCAGTTGGTCTAAGTTTTCAATCCGTCAAAATTATTTTTTTAAAAGATATAGAAAGACGGAACTTACCAATTGTTGAGCAATAACACTGCGTTTATAGAACGCTGTCGTGACCTCCTCCGAAGACCATTCCGAAGAATGCAGCTTGTTTAATAATATTTCAACATCGGTGGTTTCAGTTATCTGCAACTCCCGCTTAGTCAGCAGCCCACACTCCTGGGGAACGTCCATAACGTTGGTTTGCGTTTCCGGGGGAACTTGAATGATCCATTCTCGAGGAATCAAGGCCAGTTGTGCACTTTTACGGGCCAAGCAAATGTCCTTCCAATTGTCTGACATATCGACAGGAGGAAGGAAGTGACAAGATCTGCTATGTTTGTCATAGGGACTATTTCCCTCGTGATCAGTGGTCACTATAGATGAGGGAGTGGTCGAGGCAAGTTTCGAGGTCACTTGGCTGCCACGTGCCTGATCACGCACCACGTGAATTTCACACGCGTCGTCTAAATTTGGTGGCGTCAGGAAAATTGTTGACATCGTTCAAGTCGTCACCCACCCTCTCCGCCGAATTGACAGGTTGAACAGATACAAGGAACTTCACAGACATTTATTCAACACTGGAACGCACTAAAACGTTATTCGTGCTCCTTTGGAATATGATAATGCCGTTCGTACTAACCCACCCAACAGACTACGGTTTGATTGATCAACAAAATCTGTTAATCCGGGCTGTACAGTGGGAGTAAAGAGGGATTTGAAGGTAACCAGTGCTTTGATGAACTTTCGTACCCCTACCTCTCCTCCATGGCCGTATTCAAACTTGAAACGAGATGCGAAACCCGAGATTAGCCTGGCAGCAATGTTCAAATGTGGGTCTGACTGATGTCCATCCAGGCTACTCCGTTCTAGTTCTACTCCTATCGATTAGTTACCTTTTGTTTACGTTCTTTCCCAGTAGTGGAGCAATATCTTGGAGGGACCCAGGCTCGGCGTGCCAATTCGGCGCAAAAGCCCCCCCGCATGCACATAGACGTGGCACCGCATTTACGCCGGGGATCCTAGTGGCTGATAAGAGTTTGGAGCGCCGCGGCACGGTCCGCGGCCGCGTATGTCCATCAGGTTCTCATATATCCAGCCGTTGGAGTCTGTGGGCGCTTCTCCGCTAGCGATGGGTAACTCGTGGAAGCAGAAGCCGTGAGGTCATCCGCTGATGATCGCACTGAATTTTTTTCTCTTCCTGTCTTCGAATGCAAGTCATACACAGTGGGATCGTCATCTGTAATTGAACCTCGGACCGGTGTTCTGTCCTATCAGCATCCCGACCCCGGACTCGGGGAATTGTTATGATTAGATGAGGATGTATACACGCTACCATGGGTGAGGGAAATCCGACTTTTGAGGATAAGGGACGTGGTTAGGAGGTGTGTTCTCGCCGAATTGGCCTTCCATTACTTCTTTCTATAGCACGCCTACTGACACATGAACGATTCGGCCAGGGCAGGAGTGGTTCGGGTGTTACAGGATCCGAATGACGGCATGCGCTGCGACTCGGATTTTGTGGTTCTAGCAAATCCTCCAAGTTGCACATTCAGGTAAAGTTGAATGAATGTGACTTTTTTCTTTTTTTTTTCGCCACTGCTTGCCATGTGTACCCTGGTGGGCGGATAATCACTAAGTACTATGAGCTATCTCCCTAAGTCGTGTTTATGGTTGATGTACCTGATATCTAAAATAGCCGGTTTGCACAAGACACTGACACCGAGTATCTGTTGGCGAAATGGGACTCGTAGAACGGTGGAGTGCCGCCTGTGTAATGATATATCCCGCATCCTGGTTCGTGTAGCTTCGCGATTGAAAATATTGGTGCTCGTCGCTGAACCTCCTAGACCCTTGGATATCGGAAGCAGCAGGGGCGGAATATTCAATCGATGAAAGGCTGCGTGCCGTGCTGATCGTGGCGACATGCGAGGTATTTCGGTGGCTTAAGGCGTTCAAGGAGCGCATGGCGTGACATATGAATCGCGAGGCGACTACTGCATTTGAATGAGGACGCAGAGGCATCTTCGGCATTTCCTGGACCCTGGGACTGGCTTGGGGACGCCCCTGCGTAAAAACGCCTTTCGAGGGTGGACTTCGGATTCTGGCGATTCTTTTTTGTTGACATCATTTTGACACTCGGCTATCCGTCGGCATACCAAACTCCCACCCTCCGGTGTTAAACATGATATCGACGACGACCCCATGCCACCTCTCCATTTATCACAGAACGTGACTGCCAGCGGTCCCCCGTCGACCTGATAGCTGATAGCGACACTTACCTGTGGTCGAGGTGGTTATTCCGCATCTGTTGTACCGCAGGCTTCCCTTCGCAACTTTCGTTTTGCCAAAAGGCTAGCCGGCGGGATGGAGAGCAATTGTCTCAGGCTTCCAGTGCTATCGGCGTCCAAAGCAGCGATCATCTTGAAACCCGATGTCAAAAATAAACCCCTTGCTCAAAAATAGAACAGTCCCCAAAAATCACCCAATCGCATGTTTTTCCCACTCGGGTCATGTTTTCGCCCCAATTCTATATCATTTTCTTTTTTTTTTTTGCTGTTTTCGCGACGCACGCCACACCCGAAATCGGCGGCGCGTAAAACGGAGGTTAAACTTTTCATGCTCATCACTCCTCCCACCCGTCATGCCGAATGGTACACTTGTCAGATGTATTCTTGTCATCGTGTGCGACCCCGATGCGCGGCGCTCGCATGTCATGGCACACGACCACTGGCGTAAATGCCTGCATCGGCGGCCCACCCGAGTCGGACACGGATAACGACCCGTGCAACACACAACAGTGCTTTGAACATTAGGATCAAAGATGCGCGTGGCGCTCGCGAGCCGTACAGCGGGATTTTGGCTGGTGCTTGTGGAGCGTGGTGCCCGGCCACCTCGCTACAGACGGTCCGGTCACGCATGGTTCGTGTGCGCACGGAACTTTGGAGGACGAGGTGTGTCAGGACGGGGGACTTGTGTGTGTGCCGGCGGTCGGTGGTGGTTCAGACCTGACTCAGGTTCGACTTACGGTTATCTATTGTCGTACTTGCAGTATTTCTATTTTTAACGATCTGTGAGGTGGTAGGAATGGAGACGTCAGTAATCGCTTTGATCAGTATGGAATGGCCCTGATCATTTGCTGGGCACGCTAGAAGCGAGGACTTTGTCTTGGCGCGGATGATATGAGTTACGGGGGCTGAGAAGGACGCTAGAGGAGGAAGGCGTTAGCACCAACAGCATCTCTAGTCTTCGATCACGCTCATTGCGAAACGCCAAGGATAAGCTGAGTAGCTGTGTGCGGTACATTGATGCCTTCGGGCTCTAACGGTTTCTCGCGAGTACAACAAATATGTTAATACAAGGTCTTCTAGTACTTACTAAAGTCTTGCCAAGCCAGTCTACACGTCTAGTAATACCTGTTGTAATACTCGAGGTTTGTTGTCAGTTCTCTTGATTAAGAACCCCCGGGGCGGGCTTTTGCGGTCCCGCGTGTCGTTATCCTGGAATCTTGCTTTGTAGATTGTTAACGGAACTCCCAAAAATTTCTGGCTCGGAATTTGCACGAGTTATGTGCAGAATCCTTGTGCGTTGACCCAAAACCCTTTACTTGGCCTCTCAATCTATTGCCGAGAATTAGACTATCAATCACAATGCATTACCTACACTTCATAATAAACCAACACATCCCGTAAGTGATATCGTGACAATCGTAGGAGCTGTGGAAACTTCTCTATTAGGAGGCTGTGGCTTGAAATGTGCCACCAGCACTCAATATTATTCTCCCAAAGATTAATGGTATGTATGCAAAGTTCCAAGCCCCTATTGGTCGCTTCCGAAATGATCCTGTGCCTTTTATGTAGAAAAAGGTACAGGGACTTGAGATTGAGTGTACATTAGACGCGTCATTCTATTTTTATCTTCTAAAATCTTGCCTTTCGTTCGTTAGTTTTTCAAAGTAGCTTGATAGTTGTAAGGCGTCTGATATTGTAGGTTTGTAGGTGTGTACGATGGCAACTGGGGTGGTAGATACATAAAACAGTAGGTGGTATTGTAAATGAAAGTCTTCTTTTGTTCGTTGTTAGCCTTCGGTGGTGGCGATGGTGGTGATGATGAGTTGGATGAAAATCCCATGCGTTTTTGCCAAAGATGCTGTGTATGTTACACTTCTTTATGGTTGCGACGTACATCTATCATGGTGATCGCCAAAAAGCTTTAGTGCCGTAGTCTTCCATCGTTGTTGGTGGCTCCTGATTCCTTTTAGAGCTCAAAGAAAAAAGGCACTATGTTGGCTTCTTGTAGATTTCCAAGATCTCGTGCGCAAATTAAATCCAAAGTTAGGTAATAAGGATTACACCGCCTTCTTCAATTTCAATCCCGTATCCTTTGTGCAAAAAATATATTAAGTGTATGTATGAATGCGTTATTCTATTTTTATCTTCTAAATATGATTTTTCGTTCGTTAATCATGGGTAGTTAAAAAGTGTCTATCGACCGTGTATGTATTTGGTATGTCAGTTGTAGTAAACGGGCAGCACATTTCGAAAAAGGATCTTCCACATGGTTATTAGCCTTTCGAGGTAACGACGCAGTAGGTTATACGGGAATGACATGTGTTTTCATGCCCGATGCTGTGAATTCCCTTCTTCACGACCGCGATGCAAGCAAATGTAAGGTATTACGGGAGTTGGTCAAGCCTTTCCACTGCCAGTCATCATTCTCTGGTTCACAAAAGGTGACGATGGGATTTCGTTAGCTTATCATGGTTTTTTAACAGGAGTCGCGTACTTGTGGTGTGACACAATCCTCAAAGCCTCAATAACTCCTATTTTACGGAATAAACTTGCTCTAAGGAAACGATGCCTTCCGAAATGATCCTCTACCCTTTATGTGGAAAAAGGGACAGACTTAACTTATGCCCGAGTAAAAATTAGGAGTATCGGTCTATTTTTATCTTCCTAAATGATGTATCTCGTTTGTTGGTCTTTGGTAGTTGGGTGTCCAATGACAACTATTGGTGTGAATGCTGGGTGTACTGGTACTTGTGTTTTTTTGATGAGGAAAAGGTGTGAAGGAGGGTTTTTTTTGTCTTCGGAGGTAATGACGCACTTGGGTATACGGAAATACCGAATTTTTCACGCGAGATGCTGTGTGTACCCTTCTTTACGATCGTGTACGTTTGTGATTATTATAATAAGACCTTCCAGTGCCGGCTGCCCGATTTTAAATGGATATGGTGGTTAGTTTTCATAAACGCACCACGCAAATTCACAGGGAGTTTGGTGTTTGTGGTTTGACACGAACTGTCAAGCACTTGTTTGTGAATTTACACTTGCTTTGGTAGGGAAAGGCCTTTCTGCGACTCGTTCAGGTGCTTACTTCAAGTTTCGAGGATCACGATGCGGGGAAACAGATGACCACCGGCTATTGATTGATGGAAGGTATTACATAAGCACAAAGTCGAAATTCAAATCCATCCTGATACTGATGGTCCTCGGTGTGAACTCCACCGAGGGGTATACTTGTTTCCATGGGGGCAAGTAACGACGTTGAAAGGGAAAAAAAAAAGTGATCGTACGCACGGATGTCAAAGTATACAGGAGATTCTTTTAGATCGTTGCTCGCTGTTGGACGTGAAACTCGAGCTGTGATTATGGACATTGGGCGTCAGGGAATGTGGAGAGTCAAACAGAAATGATGATGGTATGATACATTGGCGAGGTCATGGGTCGGGAAGTGAAGCGAAGCTTGGGAGTTGGAAATTGGGGAGTGGGTTTTTTTTTTTGGTGGCGACAGGTGCACGTTGTTGTTTGCCAATAGGGATAGCTCCGCATGCCAAGGAGTGGAAAAACGACTACGGACTTGGAAGAACTCGCGAGAGCTTAGATTGGTTCCCGTAGCGGTGTCATCAGATGGTGGACTGTCGGCCTGAGGGTGAATTCGGGAGTACCTTCTGCGTAAGGGTCGGACACTGTTGATATCATCGGGTTTTTGGGTCGAAAACTAATTGAACCTCCGCAATGCCGGACTTTCGGCAGGTGGGGCGATACAGCCTCGTTTTTTTTAATGAAGGACTGGTAGAATTCGGATCCTGGCCTTTATGTTAGGGTTGTTTTCCCTCGAGGGGCTGCCGAGTGGCTCGGAAGGCTTGGGAGGCTTGGAATGTAAAAATCTAATCTGCGGGACGAGTTGGAATCGATTATCGGAACGGCCTTATGTTTGGCCCTGTTTTTCCGATTGATCGTTTTTTTTAAAAATGGGGGTTGAAATAAAAGGCAACATATTGTCCGGCGTCAACAATCCTTCTTTCCCTCCACCATCATCGTTGTGCTAGCTCTGCTCCCTCTCTGCTAGTCCCCGCGTCGCTACCCGTCCTTTAGGGCTCCCCGCCTCTCTTCTTTTCCATACCCCCCGGCATATCGCCCACTACAAACTATGAGTTCAAACGTTGAAAAGGAACCAGGCCCATTGGGCGATACTCCTGAACAGCAAGCTCCTTCAACTCCCGCTGAGCCAGAAAAGAAGAAGAGAGAGTATAAGGATTTTGGTCATGATGAAGAGAAGGCAACTCGTACGTTTTACCCCTGGTTACTCCGGCCCCACAACTGAACGTCTGTCCAGACGCCAATGTCGATATGTCGACTGTGAGTTTACCCGCTTAAGCGGTTTCTTATCTTTCGGCTAATGCTCCTTATTAGATTGAGTTGAAAGCGGAGGATCTGTATGATAAGGAAAAGGTCGACCTAGAAACAATAGTAATCGACGACGTTTTCACTCTCCTACAATGTGACGACAACGGTCTTACGCAAGAAGAGGCCGCTCGCCGCCTAGAACTGTTCGGTCCTAACAAACTCGAGCAGGAAGAACAAAATGCTTTCCTCCAGGTATGTGTTCTCTATCCCCGCACTGCTCGCCACCCCGCTAATCCGTTGCGGAACCACCTCTTAGTTCCTTAGTTTCATGTGGAATCCTCTCTCATGGGTCATGGAGGGTGCGGCCCTCGTCGCCATCGCCCTGTCGAACGGTGAACACCGTGCCCCTGATTGGCAGGATTTCGTTGGTATTGTCCTCCTCCTGTTCGTCAACTCTACCATCGGTTTCTACGAAGAACGCAACGCCGGAAATGCCGTGAAGGCCCTTATGGATTCCCTCGCCCCCAAGGCCAAGGTCAAACGTGAAGGGTCATGGTCGGAAATTGAATCAGCGATCCTCGTCCCTGGTGACATGATTTCATTCAAAATCGGTGATATTGTCCCCGCAGACTGTCGTCTCACGGAGGCTATCAACGTCTCTATCGACCAGGCAGCCCTTACCGGTGAATCCCTTCCCCAGTCCAAAAAGCTGGGCGACCAATGTTTCTCGTACGTTGCTTTTTCTTTCTTTCTTTCCCATGCCAGGGTGCTAACTATAGCGCAATTTAGTGGATCCACTTGCAAACAGGGTGAGGCAGAAGGTGTCGTCATTTCCACTGGCGCCAACACTTTCTTCGGTCGTGCGGCTTCTCTTGTCGGTCAGGATGACGACACCACCGGTCACTTGCAGAAGATCCTTGCCCAAATCGGATCTTTCTGTCTTGTCTCCATTGGTATTTTCGTCCTTGCAGAAATCCTCGTTCTGTATGCCGGCTTCCGATACACCTACCGTCGCGGTCTCGACAACATCCTCGTTCTCTTGATCGGTGGTATTCCCATTGCCATGCCCACTGTCCTCTCCGTCACTCTCGCCGTCGGTGCCCAACAACTTGCTAAGCACAAGGCCATTGTCACCCGTATCACCGCCATCGAAGAGTTGGCCGGTGTCACCATCTTGTGCTCTGACAAGACCGGTACTTTGACCACCAACAAGCTTACCATTGATCGCAATACTATTCGCACATACGGTCCCTTCTCTGCCGAGGATGTCGTTCTCCTCGCCGCCTACGCTTCGCGTACCGAGAACCAGGATGCCATTGACTCTTCTGTTGTTCAGGCTATCGGTGACCCCACCAAGGCACGCGCCGGTATCAAACTCCTCGACTTCAAGCCTTTCAACCCCGTCGACAAGCGCACTGAGATCACCTACCGTGAGGAGTCGTCTGGTAAACTAAAGCGTGTCACCAAGGGTATGACTGGTATCATCATTGAACTTTGCACGCGCAACAAGACCGAAGAGCTCGAGAATAAGCTTGAGGCTGATGTTGAGGAATACGCCACCCGTGGTCTCCGTGCCCTCGCTGTCGCGTACGAGGAAGTTGATGGTCAGGATCATGAGGCGGAGGGTAACGGCTTCGAGCTTATCGGTCTTCTCGCCATCTTCGACCCTCCCCGTGAGGACACCAAACAGACGATTGACGATGCTATTGCCCTTGGCGTTAAAGTTAAGATGGTTACTGGAGATCAGCTCGCCATTGCCAAGGAGACTGGGCGTCGTCTTGGTCTCGGCGACCACATGTACCCTGCCAAGGTTCTCAAGGACGGCCCCGCCCCTGGCAGCAAGCACGCCTCCCTCGACGAGATGATCATGGATGCAGATGGTTTCGCTGGTGTCTTCCCTGAGCACAAGTACGAGATCGTTAAGCGCCTCCAGGGTCTCGGCCATCTTTGCGCCATGACTGGTGACGGTGCCAACGATGCTCCTGCCCTTTCCCGTGCCAACGTCGGTATTGCTGTTGAAGGTGCCACTGACGCTGCCCGTGGTGCTGCTGATATCGTCTTGACTGAGCCCGGTTTGTCCACCATCGTCCATGCCATCCGTGGATCCCGTGTTATCTTCCAACGTATGAGGAACTACTCCATCTATGCTTGCGCCGTCACTATCCGTATCGTCGTCTGCTTCGCCATCCTTGCCTTTGCCTACAAATTCGACTTCCCACCTTTCATGATCCTGATCATTGCCCTTCTTAACGACGGTACCATCATGACCCTGTCTGTTGATCGTGTATTGCCCTCGATGACTCCGGATAGTTGGGATTTGGCTGAGATCTTTGCATTCGCTGTCGCTTATGGATTATACTTGACTGCTTCTACGTGCGTTTTCATTATCTTATTTGACGTGTTACATACTAATAATTTTTTTGTTACAGGATCGCCTTGGTGTGCACCATCCTCGAGACCAACTTTTTCCAAGACAAGTTTGGCGTTGAGCTCGATACTTTTCCCGTCCAGGCCAACGATCGTCAACTCCACATGGTTGTCTACCTCCAAGTCGCTATCATCTCCCAGGCTTTGATCTTCGTCACCCGTTCGCACGGATTCTTCTTTATGGAACGTCCTTCGACTGCCCTCCTCGCTGCCTTTGCTGTCGCTCAGCTCGTTGCTTCCATCATTGCAGCATACGGTAACTGGGGCTTCACCAACATCAGGGCTATCTCTGGAGGATGGATTGGTATCGTCTGGGTCTGGGTACGTTCTTACTATTCGGTTTTATATAAGATGTAGTGCTTAATGTTTTGTCACTATAGAACATCGTCTGGTTCATGCCCCTCGACTGGATCAAATTCGCCATGAAGGCCACCATCATCAAGAAGATGCGTGCTCGTCGTGAAGCCAAGGCCGCAGAGAAGGTCGCCAGCACTGGTGTCCCCATCACTCGCACCCAATCCCGTGCCGCCTCCATCCACGAGTCTCTGTACTCCAACCGTGTTTCGTTCATCAAGCGTGCTGCCCGCAAGGTCGGCTTCGGCGGTAAGATCTCGATGAAGCCCGAGGAACTCCAACGCTTCAGCAGCATCCAAGCTCAGCGCGTTGGCGCCACCTTGGCCCGCAACCCCAGCCGCACCGGTTCAGGTGCACCCTAGAATAATGGAACACATCAACGTCCGATGTTCCCGACCTTCCTTCAATCGCAAGATACTGTCCCCCCAACAACTATCATCGTGTAATTATTAGACCTGGTGCCGTGACCTGGTACCATCCCCTCCTTCGCCCACATTCCCCCTCCTATCCTACCACCATACAACCTTTCATCCATTACATCTACTTTTCGTCATCGTTCATCATTGGTTGTACTTTCACATGGCATCGGAACTCCGTGGGATCGACTTGGTCGGCTCTTGGTCTTTGATTCGTTACGTTTGGTGGGGTTGATGGTTAGCGTGTGAGCGAGGAGAGGTTTGTTCGGATCGTTTTTTGCGCTTATTTCGGTTGGCTTGTTCCTTTTTTTCTGACCCACCTTACGCTTTTTTTCTACATTATTCTCCACACCATATCACGCATGCATCGTATGGCCCACCTCCCACTTTCCAGTTGTCAATCCAACAATATCCGCTCCCCGTCCCTCCTCCCATCCCACCCGCCATCATTCCTACCTCACACGATTGTCGCTGGAACTCCCCGTTGGTCTGCTGACGCCTTGTCCCGCACGCATTACGTCCCCACTACCACGAGCATTATATATATATTCCGTTCCACGTATATCATTTCCTTTTCCCATTTTTTTTTTACGACCAATTCCCCCTCCCTCCCCCCTTGTTGCACGCATGACTTTAGTAGCTTAATTATCTCCCGCGAGTAACCAAAATGACGACTTAAATAGAAATGGCTGTATTGGTGTATATTATGTGTGATTTTTCTTGTTAAGTTGGTGATGGGTTTTGGAGGTTGGTGAGTTGCTGTGCTTTGTGCTCTATTGGACGATAAGGATGATTATGATTATAAGTTGTGATTGGACTAGCTTGTTGGAGAGCGTCAGTGTCGATACATTAGTACTGGCTTGGCATGTGTTAGTAGTTACTTGGTGTTGTACTTGTTACACTATTCATTCGTTTTACTCGTCTCTGCTTGGGCCCCGGTATCAGTGTATCATTTTTTGATTATTGTCAACACCAGTAACTCAATTGCTCTCGTCGTTTGGCAGACCCAGAGGACGCTAACGTTGTTGCTTGGCAAAGATGTTCGGTTCCCCCCTCTTGTTCTTGTCCTTGTGTTCTTGGGGTGTGCGTTGATATATCAGTGTGCTTGGGTGCTTGTCCTGACCTTCCTCGGGCGATTAGCGGTGGGATTATGTGTCATTGTACGGAGTGCAGTTGCAGTGTAGCGTTTCTTTAATTTTTCTTTAATTTTCTTCTTTTTGATTTTTTTTAGTTCTTACTAGTAGTAATATATCCGTTTGTGTTGGGGTATACGTAGGGCTTGGAGTCGTGACGTCGTGATTTAATGCAACGAATCGGGTACGTGATTTTGCCAAAGGACAATCCGAGTCCGTCGTGGAAAAAAACTGCGTGTAGCGTGTAGTGTGTGTTCCTTGCTGGGGTTGGAGGTGGGGCCGGGAGGAGTGGTGCTGTGGTTATTAGCTAATGAGTACGATATATTCTGTGTGATTTTTGGTGGACTTTCGTAGCTGTTATTGTGGATTTGAGGCGATTTGGTGAGGTGATAAATTATGATTCATGGCGGCCCCCTTGGCTCTCCACTGGCACCTCCTGAGATTGCTCCTGCTAGTACCTGGAAATATGGGTGGGGGATGAGAATATATCCGCCGGTGAGAGTTTTTTTTTTCCATGTTGGGGGTGGGGGTGCGTATGGGGTGCGTCTCCTTAGTATTAAATACGCGCGGAAGAGGCGTGTTCTGTTTGGTTTGGGGTGCAGGATAGGACAAGGAACGCCGTGATACGGGCTCACATGAATTTTATTACCGCCTTCATGATATGTAAGGCCTCGAGGCTCGATGCCGGTGTTTGAAGTTTCATATGGCCTGCTGTGCATGTGTTTTGTAAGTGGTGTATGGGATGTGTATGACGTGTGTTTGTCGTTCGGGCCGAGCTGCATTGGGATGTCGTGTTGTTTGGCCATGATTTCCTTTTCTTGTTTGGCCATGCTTTTTTTCTTTGCTCTCCCGCTCTTGGTTTGCTCATACCGACTCGATTCGGAGCCTTGATAATGCAACTACGCATTTCGGAATAGCATATATTCTTTGGTTTATGGCTCATCCCACAGACTTTATTGGAAGATGAACTTTCTGAGGAGTAATATGCGCTATGGTGATCAATTTGGTGGGCCCATTTGTTTCGGACGACGGGCTGCTAGGGCTAAACTTTTGAAGATGATATCTTGGCATGATGACTCTCGAGTTTTAGGTTTTTGGCAGTACAAGATTTCCTCCCTATACTAAGCAAATGGATTACAAATGAGCAACGGGCGCATATAAGGGCGGGGTTGGAGCCCTGCCGCAGGGCCTCATCATCAATCCTTGTCATTCTCACTTGGTCATCAGTTTCGCCGAAGTCTATAGCCTTCGAGTATAACAAGCATCAACAAAACCCGGACTTACGCGTTCGCTCTGAGCGGTTTCCTGTTCCACGCAGTTGAAGGAAAAATCCACTACGATTCATTCACCCCTAATCGCTCGGGCGCACAGGCACAGACCTGGTCTCAAACTCGGCCATTTCAAACTCAATCCAGGCTGGGCAGTGTTGATTTGATCCCAAATCTGAGCATTTAGTGCTGATGTCGAGGCGATGATCATCAGAATCGACCTTGACCACTGACCACCATGGCACCCACCACCAACTTTGACCTCAGCAATGCCAATTCGCTGCTAGCGACCATCCAAGCCGATTCTACGATAGACACAATCAACCTTTTTGTTACTTCTCTCGCTGAAGCCGTCAATTCCGACCCTACAAAAGCAGATGCCATTGCTGAGACTCTCGCGTCTCTCTTTGCGATCCCAGAGAGCCAGACCCTAGATATCCGCGGTGTGGACCCCGACGATGCCGAGGTTACCACACCACTCCAATCTACATTCCTCATCGCCCTTGGTGAATGGCTCAACTATGCGCTTCACGAGACTTCTCTCGTCGAACCCAAACGCACAATCGTCGAGCCTTCTAATACAGTGCTGACAGCGGCCGTCTTCTCGGCCGCTTTACTCAAGACTGGCGTGCTGGCCTCGCCAAGCTATGTGTTCTCCTTCACTCGTCAGGGCTTGCAGCTCCCAAATGCTGTCCGGGAAACGGAAAGACAGGAGATTGTCGCGATCGGCGCGTGTCTGCAGCTCTTAGTCGCAGGAAAAATCATGCTGGATCGATGGCTGGAGAAATCCGATGGTTCGGATGGCATCGTCCAAGCCTTGAAGGCTTTGTCGGATGGAAAAGTTATTCTGTCTGAAAACGGCCGAGTTCTGCTTCAGGTAAGGTTTCTTTTTTGGTTGTTTCTGGTCACTTCACTGATCTCCTAATAGAAAACCATTGATTTGGCTGAACAGGGTTTTGGAACAGGTACCACCGCTCGGAACGCCTGGTCGGTTGTGTTTCCCGAAAAATAAATGTATTTTTTTTTGATAGTTGAGAAGACGAATGATCTTGGGGAGTACATATGTGGCATGCCCAGGGCTGTGTAATTGAATGGACTGTCAGAGCAAAACCTGTACGTAGATCTCCATTCTTAATTAGATGGACTGTTAGAACAAAGTGTATGGATTCCCACTGATAGGGAGCGGCCATCTGTGATGCGCTAAGAAGCTTGGCTGGAAGTCATCCGTGACTAAGTCCTGGATATGTCGGAGTAAGCTAGTGGTGACCGACTCTGCGCCTTTTCCGGGTATGAGGGTAAAGTCGTGATTGTGTACATGGAGTCTGGATATTTTGGTGACAAAGGCGGTACGTGATTTGTAGGGGTGACCGGTGACGAGCTGATTGCTTCGAGACTGCCGTGGGGAAGCAACATTTCGGCAAAGTTTTGATCGACAGTCTTTGACGCATTTGGTCTGTTTTTCGGGAATTACTTCCGCATTGTCTTAAATCAAGAAAAAAAGCTAAATCAAACTTGCTCAGCATGGAGAAATAGCGCGGGTTTTTTTTTATTGAGCGAAGGAACCACAGGATGGACGGTCTGAAGCCTGGAAACGCGTCTCGTCTTCGAGCGCTTCAACTCGGTGTTATCATTCCCAGCTTTTGACGTCTAGCGGTCAAGGCTCCCATCGTCGCCATGCAGTTTCAAGTGTCAATATTTATAGAATCCTATTGCACAGCAGCAGCACGGCAGATGATATAAGTTGGCCATGGCCCTGCCTTGATTCTTGTGGCAGGAGCTGGTCTCTTCACCATGATGCACTTTCAATCTCTTTCAAAACTCACCATTCTTCTACACGTTCTTCTCCTGACAAACGTTGCCTTTGCCGTGCCCATCTCGGTTCGTTCACGCGATGTCGACCTTGATGGTGAGTGAAATATCTCTGCTATTGTTCGTGAATTCTGAACATGTCGGATAGCTCGAGATATGGTCTTTGAAGACCTTATTTATCGCTCGGATGGTTATGATTATGACCTTGACCTTCGTGATCGTAAGCCCAAGTGAAATATCTCTGCTATTGTTTGTTAATTCTGAACATGTCGGATAGCTCGAGATATGGTCTTTGAAGACCTTGTTTATCGCTCGGATGGTTATGATTATGACCTTGACCTTCGTGAACGTAAGTCCAAATTGCTGGATTTTCAATGAACTAGCCTGACAGTACATCTTAGTTCCTCCTCGCGACCTCGATTTCGATGAGGTCCTGCTTTCGCGTGCAGTCAACAAAATCGCAGAGAAAGCCTACCAAGAGCACCCTGGGACAGAGAAGCAGGCGCTTGGCACTCGAACGGCCAATGCTGCTAAGCAAGGCGCGGCTATCGGAATCTGGCAAGACAAAGACAAGGCCAAGAGCGACAAAAAAGCTGGCAAGACTCCTGCCCCGGCTCCTGCCAACGCGAAGCAAGCTGGCATTGCCAACAATATCGCCAAGGCTCAAGGTCAGAAGAAGGTCGCCAGCGAGCGCAAGGCGAAACAGAATAACGCTTACAAGCAGAAGATTTCTCACGCGTACCAACAGGACTCAGAGGGCAAGTTAGGCACCATGCGCAAGAGCGAGAAGAACAAGAACGCCAAGGCTGCCGGAGACCGTGCGATCACACAGGTACAGAAGGATAACAAGGCAGATCGCCAGGCCAAATGGAATGCGGCAAAGAAAACTCCGGCACAGGCAGCAGCGGCAAAGGCGCAGAAGGCCAAGGATCGTGCTGATCGGAAGGCTGGAGTGCCCAGCGCCAAACCTGCTGGACCCCCGACGCAACCCAAGAAACCCAAGAACGTCAAGCCTTCTGCTGAGGACCGCAAAGCTGCAGTCGCTCATCTGAAGAGCTCTGGCCAGAGGATGCAAAATACCGAAGGCATCCCGCATCGCAAGGATACTTACGGCATCCCCAATGGCCAGAAAAATGGCGTTATGCAGCACAAGAATGTCACGGGCAAGGACGTCCGGAAGGGAGTCTTTATGAGTAATGTCAATGCCCCGAATCCGATTGCACCGCCGGGCGCGACTGGCGGTGGCCGACCTGGTTCCTTCCGGAACGACCCATATTCGCCGACCCATCCTGACAAGAACCTGGCTGGTAAGCCGCCATTCCCTGGAGTGGCGCCAAATGCTGGCCAGGAATATCCAGTTCTGGCTGGTTCGCCTGTAGGTTGGACTGGGAGGGGACCCGTTGGTGCTGGTCGAGTTATTACAGAGCCCAAAGGAGGTGCTGGTGGTAAAGACAAGTTCCATGGTGTCATCGCACATGATCCTAGCAGGAAGGGAGACAAGACAGACCATTATGTGATCCCGAAGAAACACGACCACGTTGCTGCCGAGGCCGAAAAGGCGAGACTTGCAGCAGAGAAGGCAAAGAAGAAGGCTGAAGAGAAGAAAGGGTAAAGTAGTATCATAGACAAAGGCGCCAGCTTTTTGCAATACAGTATCGTAGCGGCGCTGAGCGCCAGTCCCCGACTCGTAAACTCTCACAAAATGGATTACACAATCTGTAGTGAATAACATACGATACATATATCCAAACCCCAAACTGTGGCCACCTCACCCACATTGGCATTGTCCTCCTGCTCCATTGTTGATGAATCAAGACCAATTTCTACACAAGGTGGAATCTCAATGTTGTCATTAGTATGGTCAGCATCAGCTATAAGGGTAGTATCTTGAATGTTGAGAGACAAGATGAGGTTGAGGTCCTTATTCCAATTCACTGGTTCCTTTGGTTTGTAGTGGACCAATGATGAATACCACAATGACACCTGTGTTCAGTGGGAGTTCAATATTTTATGATCAAGGGGAGTAGTGGGGTTGATGTTATGTGTTGTTGTACTTAGTGTAGCACTTTAATTTTCTATTGGTATTCACTGGTGTTGGGGTAAGTATATGTTGGGCTTGGAGTTGAAGTCATGATATCGTGATCAATTCAATGAATTGAGTATGTGTGTGGTTCTGCGAAGAGATGATCCGAGTCTGTTGAAAAAAAATTGTGCTATTACCGTTGGTTGATCAGTACGATGCATTTTGGTGGACTACATATACGTAGTGTTGGGGCTCGTGTTTTCTGATTCTGATATCATGGACAGATTTGAGGTGGTTCAGTGAGGTAATAAAATGTGATTCATGATGGTCCAAACTAAAATAGAACCATGCCTGTTTGTTGTGTATTGAATACTGGAGATGCACCTTGGATGCACCCCCCCAACTTCAATATGGAAAAAAAACTCTCATCAGGAGATATATTCTCACCCCACCCCTATTTCCAGGTACTAGCAATATCAGGAGGTGCCAGTGGGGAGCCAGTGGAACGCCATGATGGGAGCTTACATGATTTTTTATGACTTACTGCTTTCGTAATACAAGGGTCTCCGTGTTTGAGGTTTGATATTGGGTGCTGTGCATGTGTATGGGATGTGTATGACGCATGTTTTTGTCATTCGGGCCGAGCTGCATTGGGACATCGTGTTGTTTGGTCGTGATTATCTATTCTCGAACTTCGGAACCACGTTTTTTTCTTTTGCTCTCCGGTTCTTGGTTTGCTCATACGATTCGACTCGGAGGCTTGATAACGCAACTATGCATTTCGGAATAGCATAATTTCTTTGGTTTATGGATAAACGCGCAGACTTTATTGAAGGATGATCTTTCTGAGGAGTTATATGCGCTATGGTGCTCGATTTGGTGGGTCCATTTGTTCTGCCAGGGCTAAACTATTGAAGACAATATCTTGGCATGATGACTCTCGAGTTTTAGGTTTTTGGCAGTACAAGATTTCCTCCCTATGCTAAGCAAATGGATTACAAATGAGCAACAGGCGCATATAAGGGCGGGGTTGGAGCCCTGCCGCAGGGCCTCATCATCAATCCTTGTCATTCTCACTTGGTCATCAGTTTCGCCGAAGTCTATAGCCTTCGAGTCTAACAAGCGTCAGCAAAACCCGGGCTTACGCATTCGCCCTGAGCAGTTTCGTAGGCGGCGGCAGACACCTCCGAGCCTCTCGAATCTTCATTCCAGTGGCGATATCCGGGATTTCAGGGTGTGTAGTGGTCGACAGTTCCTTCGATATATTTTGCTGAGGTTCTGACGTTGCCTTGTAGTGCGATGAGTACCAATCCATTCATGTCGTCATCTCAGACAAGTTACATTTTGGACGACCGTGTCTCGGAATTATCATATTTACTCATTACCCTGAGTGATGTGTCCCATATTCTCGCTCCGGTTTTGTCATCCGGGTTGCGTGTCCCGTTGACGCCGACAAAGCAAGTCGTGCATCGATCGTTGCGAATATAGGCGGCCCGCTTATGTCAGTGGAAAAAAAAAAAGTACTTGGAGGCTGACGCTAGATCTGAAATTTAATCGTCTTTATAATGAAAATCGGGCCATTGGTTTTTGAAACTTTATCTTTTTTTGTTCCCTTACCCCCCCGCCACTCAGCGTTTAGGATTTTTGGAAACTGACCATGTCCGACAACGCTCAACTTCGTGAACTTCCTGAGGATGGTGGCTCCTCTTCTCCCCTCGCCGACCTTCCTACAAGACAAGCCCTGAACGCACATAATAATTATTGCCCTGTCAGCTTCTCGCCTACTTGCAAAACATCCGAACGGCCAAAACGCCTAAGGAGAAACTCGACTGCTTCGCATGTCGATGTCGATTTCTTCGATCCTTCCGGTGTTCGACAACTCAACCGTACATTATCCCGCATGTCAGCCCCGAATGAAGGCGATGTGGAATCTGGCTCAACGTATTCGGATGCTACTTTGACTACAGATGGACCTTTCGATTTTGAGCGCACTCTTCGCGTGATCATGAAGAAGTGTGTGCTACTTTCCTTCTTTTTTTCGGAAAATGAGGGCTGATCATGCATTTCTAGGCGTGAAGAGGCTGATATCAAGAGGAGAGAGCTCGGCGTGCTTTTTCAAGATCTACGCGTAGTCGGTTTGGGGGCGACTGCATCTTATCAACCCACTTTGGGTTCAATGCTCAACCCCATGGTCGCTCTTGAACAGATAAATACGTTGCGACATCCGCCCCTCCGGGACATAATTAGTGGTTTCGAGGGTGTTGTCAGGCCGGGCGAAATGCTCCGTGAGTCTTACCCCATCAATCATCGAGTCTTCCCCTAAAACGTCCCAATACAGTCGTCCTCGGTCGTCCCGGGTCAGGATGCAGTACTCTCCTCAAGACTCTTGCCAACCATCGCGACGAATTCCATTCAGTTGAAGGAAATTTCCACTACGACTCGCTCACCTCTGCCGAGATCGCCCGCCACTACCGCGGCGATGTACAGTACTGTCCCGAGGACGATGTCCATTTCCCCACCCTCACCGTCAAGCAAACTCTCGACTTCGCCGCGAAGACTCGCGTCCCACAGGCTCGAATCAACCCGTCCAGATCGGAGTTTGTGAACAAGTTTACGGAGATTCTGACGACGATCTTTGGGCTGAAGCATGCGAAGAATACGCCGGTGGGTGATGCTGCGATTCGGGGTGTTTCTGGTGGAGAGAAGAAGCGTGTGTCCATTTCGGAGGCGTTGGCTACTAGGAGCCGTGTTACTTCCTGGGACAAGTGAGTTCTCTGTTCTTTCCTACTATGTCTCCTAACCTGTCCAATTAGCTCTACACGTGGATTGGATGCTTCGACCGCTCTTGAGTACGCTTTTGTTCGGCCGTCTTGATTGATGTAGTATTGACAACCCATTAGATTCGGTCGAGCTCTTCGGATTGCTACGGATATGGACAGGATGACTACGATAGTCTCTATCTATCAGGCAGGAGAAACTCTCTACCAGCTCTTCGACAAGGTGTGCGTCATCTATGAGGGAAGAATGGTATACTTTGGACCTGCGGATCAAGCGAGGCAGTATTTCATTGATATGGGATACGAGCCGGCTAATAGGCAGACGACTCCCGATTTCCTTGTCGCGGTATGTCTACAGCCTATAATTCTCAATCTCTGAACGATGCTCACTTCCTGGGAATTACAGGTGACTGATCCTCATGGTCGGATCCCCCGTGCAGGTTTCGCAAATGCGCCACGTACCGCCTCCGAATTCGCCAACTACTACCTCAAGTCGCCGATTTCGGATATGAACAAGGAGGATATGACGTCGTTCAAGGACGCTTATGTGGGAGTGCCAGATCGTGCACAGGCGTATAAACAGAGTGCCTTGGCGGAGCACGCGAGGAATACTAGGAAGAAATCGTATGTCTTCGTCACTGTGCTTGTCTAAATCTGCTGATCAATTCACATCATCTACAGGCCGTATACCATCTCGATACCTATGCAGGCGAGGGCCGTGATGAAACGGCGTGTTCAAATCCTTATGGGGAACAAGTTGGCGACGATTTTCAGTCTTGCGTACGAGCTTACGCGTTTTTGTGTGGAGTTGCTCTTTTGACACTCGTTTCTCGTTAGATCTTTCATCTTCCAAGGTATCATTGTCGGCACGGTCTTCCTCCAAGTCCCGAAAACGACCGCGGCGTACTTCTCTCGTGGTGGTGTCCTCTTTTTGTAGGCCTTCAAAGAAGCTTGAATCAAAGGGTTGGGCTGACATGTACTTGCTTATAGCGCTCTCCTCTTTTCCGCTCTGTCTAGTATGGCTGAGATTCCCGCCTTGTTCGGGCAGCGTCCGATCGTGCACAGGCATCAGAAAGCGGCGATGTATCATCCTTTCATCGAGGGGTATGCTCTTTTCCTCAACATTTCTCACTTGGGGATGTCGCTCACGTTGAAACTAGCCTCGCACTGACTCTTGTCGATCTCCCGCTCACTCTGACCACCTCGACGATCTTTGGTATTCTGATTTACTTTTTGGTTGGGTTACAGTTGTCTGCGGGCCAATTCTTGTCAGTGGTGCTCTGTTTCAACTTGGGGAATTACGGGCACTTATTTGATGTGATTTCTTTTTAGTGTTTTCTATCTTTTTTTGTTCACGATGTCGGTGACGATGAAGGCTTGGTTCCGTGCGATTGCGGCGGCTTTCAAGTCGGAGGCTACGGCTCAGGCAGTATCTGGTATGTTGACATCAGATGCACGCTCATCGTTTGCTAATTCAGAGGTCAGGTATTATCTTATTGGCTTTGGTCATCTACACGTATGTCGGTATTGTGGCTATCGAAGACACTGAAACTCATATTTTATCATACAGGGGCTATACTATACCGAAGACTTCGATGATTGGAGCATTAAGATGGATCTCTTATATCAACGTGAGTCATTTCAGGATCTAAAATCCAACTTCTGGCTTATATGTTTGCATTTCGCCCACCAGCCTCTGCGATATGGCTTCGAAGGTGTCATGGCCAATGAGTTCCATACATTAAATGGCGCCTGTGCTGCACTTGTACCCTCAGGCCCAGGATATGAAGGGGTCAACCTCGAAAACCAAGTCTGTCCGACGGTTGGAGCCATCCAAGGACAAAATTTTGTTGATGGAAATAGGCTCATCAAGCTTTCTTATGACTATGCGTATTCGAATGTCTGGAGGGTATGTATTTCTGTTCTGTTTTATTTCACCCTACATTGCTTACCCTCCCTCTACAGAATTTCGGCATCGTTGTGGCGTTTGGTGGAGCTTTCGTCGTTGCCCTTCTCATTTTCTCAGAATACAACACCGCCACCTCCTCTGACACCTTTGTCGTCCTCTTCAAACGGGGGGCCAAGTCGCCTGTCTTGGAAGAGGCTGCTGCGAGCGTGGATGAGGAAAAGTCGCTTTCGAGCACTCAGCAGTCGTCGCGTACGGAAGATCAAAAAGAGGTCGAGAAGGCCCTGGCAGCACAACCAGCAATGACCGATGTCTTTTCGTGGCAACATATTCAGTATACTGTTCATGTTTCGGGGAGTGAGCGCGTTTTGTTGGATGATGTATCTGGCTATGTCGCCCCTGGGAAGTTGACTGCGCTCATGGGCGAATCTGGCGCTGGAAAGGTGAGATTCAGGCTTTTTGGCTTTTATTTTTTTTTGTTCGTTAGTCGTGGACACAAGCTGATGGACTATATGAAGACTACACTTTTGAATGTTCTTGCGCAGCGTGTTGACACTGGAGTCGTGAGAGGTGATCGGTTCGTTAATGGGCACGCTCTTCCGGCAGATTTCCAGTCCCAAACGTTCGAGCGTTTCTTTTTTCGTCTACATTTATAGGAGCTAACTTACGCCTCCCCTTGTGTAGTGGTTATTGCCAACAGATGGATACACATGTACCGACCGATACCGTTCGGGAGGCTCTCCTCTTCTCTGCAAAACTGCGCCAACCTTCGTCCGTTTCGACTGCAGAAAAAGAAGCATAGTATGTCTTCAGCCCACTTTCCGACTCCGGGTTTTTAACATATGTCTATAGCGTTGAGACTTGTCTGAAGATGTGTGGTCTCGAGGCATTTGGTGATGCTGCGATCGGATCCCTTGGCATCGAGCATCGAAAACGCACAACTATCGCCGTGGAGCTGGCTGCCAAGGTACGCTGAGTTTTTTTTTCGGTATTTGAACAATAGATTTATTCAAGTTTTATAGCCTAAACTCCTATTGTTTTTGGACGAGCCGACGTCGGGCCTTGATTCTCAAAGCGCATGGGCGATCATGTCGTTCCTTAGGAATCTCGCCGACAATGGTCAGGCTATTCTATGCACGTAAGTGGAAGCTCGATGACATTTGCTCGTTTTCTGATCTTGTTTTCCGCAGCATCCATCAGGTACTTTGATATCTCTTTATATATCGGCTGTTTATTAACCTATTTACCCTTCAAGCCTTCAGCAGAGCTTTTCCAGGTATGTCAACTCATTTCGGGCCTTCCTTCATAAACTTGATTCATGTTTTTATAGGTCTTTGACAGGCTCCTACTGCTTCGTAAAGGAGGACAAACTGTCTATTTTGGTGACATTGGTCACAACGCGACCAAACTGATCCATTACTTTGAAACTAATGGAGCCCGCCATTGTGCTCCAACGGAGAATCCGTAAGTTTTCAATTAATCATACTATACTAGACCGTATTAAAACGTAATGTTTCAGCGCTGAGTATATGCTTGATATCATTGGCGCGGGTGCAACTGCCACTAGCGAACAAGACTGGTTAGTCGTGATGGTATTCCATCACATATAGTGACTCATCTAGTCCTAATATTTCAGGCATGCTATCTGGAAGAAGGCGCCCGAGTCTACAAGTGTTCAGCAAGAGATCGATGCGATCCATGCCGAAGGACGAAGCCGTCCCGCGGTCGAAGCGACGCTTCATAGCGAATTCGCTTCGTCTTGGGGAAATCAATTCTTCCAGCTCTTCAACCGTGGCTCGCGCGCTCATTGGAGAGACCCTACCTACCTTTTCGCGAAACTTATTCTCAATATTTTCGGCGGTCTATTCATAGGAGTTCGTAACCCTCTCTATTTCATCGGACACCGTTTTAATATTCGCCTTGTTTAGTTTACTTTCTTCAAAGCCAAAAACACTCAACAGGGAACCCAGAACAAACTATTCGTTCGTTTATATCGCCTTTTTACCGTGATTTTCAACTTAATGTTGATCGTAGGCTGTCTATATGGCCTCTATCCTTTCAGCTCCGTTATCCAACCAGCTTCAGGTGCCATTTTTAAACATGCGGAACATCTATGAGATCCGTGAACGGCCCAGCCGTATGTACAGTTGGACAGCCCTGGTTGCTTCTCAGTTCTTGGCCGAGATCCCTTGGAACTTCCTCGGATCTGGACTTTTCTTCCTCTGTTGGTACTGGACCGTCGGGTTCCCCAGTTCTCGCGCAGGCTACACGTACCTTCTATTTGGCGTTATTTTCCCTCTTTTCTACACTTCGCTCGCGCAGGCCGTTGCTGCAATGGTGCCTACCGCCGAGCTCGCAGCCTTGCTCTTCTCCGTTCTTTTCTCGTTTATTCTCACTTTGTAAGTCTCGCGTCAAATCCTTGTTGAGTGATTTCCTGACTCCATCTTTAGCAATGGTGTTTTGCAACCATTCCGAGAACTCAATTGGTGGAAATGGATGTGAGTTAACTTGTATCTGCCTTTTTTTTCTTTTGCGTTAAATAGTAATCGAAAGGTATTACGTGTCCCCATACACATATTTCATCGAGGGTACGCTAGGTCAAGGTGCGTTTTTACAGACTTATCGAGATGCAATATATAAACTCAAGTAATTATAGCCCTCGGACGGCAGTCTATCGCTTGCGCCCCCGTCGAACTAGTCACTCTTACCCCGCCCTCTGGGCAAACGTGTGGTGCATTTTTACAAACCTATATTAGCAACGCTGGCGGATACGTCGCGAATCCCGACGCGACGTCGGCTTGCGATTTCTGTGCTTTTGCCACGACTGATCAGTTCCTTGGCGCAAGCTTCAATATTTTCTACTCGCATCACTGGCGGAACGCGGGGATTCTCTTTGGTTACATCTTATTTAATGTGGGTCTTTTCTTGCAGCTGTGAAGAGACCAGTACTGAGCACTCTTTGTAGATTGCCGCTCTCTTCATCTTCACATGGTTCTTCCGCATCCGCACTGGCAGTATTTTTGGGTCTATAAAAGGTTTTTTCACAAGAAGGAAAACTGCCTGATCACAGATTTCCTTCCATAGCTATTTATGTTATTTTAGTTAGGATTTTGTGATCTTGGACGATTTACGGTGGTCAGCTCGATTTAAATTTAGAAGTCATCTCAATAGTTGCTATGCCGTTCCTTGTAATAATATATTTTATCTCGAGTCTGTGTAGTGAGATTGATCTACTGTCAGGGCAACCCTAAGTCAGAGTATGTGCTGTTAGAAATAGCAGCGCGTGGAAGGGATCATTAAGATGATATTTTCGTGTACAATATATGATTTAAGTAGATAGTGATTTATATTGTTATCTTTTACTTACTAAGGTAGTTAGTAACTTGAGACTATTTACTTAATAATATAAAACTGTTTCATAGATAAGTGTTTGTAATATGAATCAATGACAAGGAGGATGACGAGGGTCACCTCATTCCAACACTCCCCCTTGACCCGAGAGGACTCCAATGAGTTGTAATTTGCGCTCGTGCTCTGGACGAGGGAGCGCTTTTGTAAGAATGTCCGCACGATTATCAGTGGATGCGCAGTGGTAAATTGTAATGTCGCCTGCTGCGAGGCGTTTGCGTACAAAATGGTGTTTGATGTTGATGTGTTTGCTTCGCGCATGGAATACAGGGTTATCGGCGAAGAGAATAGTGGACTGATTGTCGGTAATTAAGTCCATTGGATGGCTAAGAGGGAATCCGAGATCCGTGATCAGGGATCGGAGCCACATTATTTCTTGTGTGGCGTGGCAAAGAGCCATGTATTCGGCTTCCATGCTTGACAGAGCAACAGTGGGCTGCTTCTTTGCACTCCACGTGATCAATGTGTCACCTAGCATAGTTACGTACCCTGAGATTGATCTCCAATCATCAGGACTATTTCCCCAATTGGCATTGGCAAAGGTGCGAAGCAAAATAGGATTTGGACTTCGTGCTGGATAATATAAACCATGGTCTAAGGTACCTTTCATATATCAAAAAACACGTTTGACAGCAGTCCAATGAGCTGGTCCAGGATGACTGGAAAACTGGCTAAGGTGCTGTGTAGTGTAGGCAAGGTCAGGACACGTCGAAATGGCGGCCCAAATGAGCATACCAATGGCCATGGGATATAATTTATCTATATCGGGATGGTGTGGCTCATGATCAAGAAGCTTGCTGATTTTGGTATTCGGATTGAGAGGCGTGGCAACTGAGTTTGCGGCCTCGAGGTCAAGTCTTCTGATAATTTTTTCAAAGTAAGGCCGTTGGGAAAGCCTAATGGAGCCGTCATTGTCTTGATTCACAGTTAATCCAATGATTTGTGAGGCCTCCCCAAGGTCTGATATTTCAAAGTGCGTACCAAGCTCATCTTTGAAATCTTTTATTTTGCTTTGAATTCCTCCAAAAACAGACATATTGTCCACGTGTACTCCCACAATCAAAAGATCCTTTCCAGATCCTCGGATAAAGATACATTGATCGGCCATAAGCTTCCGGAACTTCATTTTGGTAAATGCTTTATTAAGAAGCGTATTCCATTCTCAGCCGGCTTGTTTGAGTCCGTAAAGAGACTTCAAAAGCTTCCATATGCGTTTTGTTCCGTCTTCAAAGCCTGGAGGTTGAACTAAATATATTTCTTTGTTCAAAATGGCGTTTAAATAAGCGCCTTTAATATCAATAGTGTGGAAGTGGAGGTGGTGATAAGCTGCAATGATCACTAAGAAACGGAGGGAGTCCATACGGACGACGGGGGCATAAGTCTCCGAGTAGTCAATTCCGGGCTCCTGAGAATAGCCTTTGGCCACGAGTTGAGACTTAGCTTTGTAAAATTTTCCTTCCCCATCAATCTTGGCCTTCCATACCCATTTAGATTTGATCGGAATCCAATTGCTGGGTAATTCCGTTAGTTTGTATGTTCCAAGGTTTTTGAGTTGTTCAAGTTCCTCCTTCATAGATTTCTTCCAGATTTTGTTATCGATAGCTTCTTGAAGGTCAATAGGCTCTTGTATAGTAGAGGAGACAAATGCAATGTCGGGAGATTTGTTGTCAACAATTTCGATGATGTATCCTGATTCGGATTCATCTAAGTTAGGGACCACGTGTTGCCATTCCCTCGGACCTTGGGAAGTGGGATTATTAAGTAGCTGATAGTTCAGCTGGGAAATCAAAGCAAGACGCGTGGAACATTCCTGAATAGGTATCATTGAGGGACGTGGCTTCATTGCTTCGACAATTTTTCCGGGTTCAGCATTGCTTTGCTGCTTCTTGGCCCTATTCTCCCCCTCAAGCGGCAAAGGTGAAGCAATGTAGTCAATATATTCAGGGGATGGAACCGATAGGGGTTTGGCGTTACGAGAGGTTTGAACTTGACGGGCTCCTGGGTTAAAATATTGCCAAGCCCGAGATTGATCGGCTAACCCCACAAAGATAAACTCACATGACTTCGGCTCGAGTTTGCTTGGGTTGCCGCCCTGGTTCAATACCCAGCATTTTGTGCCAAACTCCTGCAGTGCAGTGACATTTGGCTTCGTGCCTGTGAAGCATTCTTCAGGGGTTTTGTCAATTAAGGCACGTGTAGGGGAACAATTTTTTAAATAAACGGCATACGCAACGGCTTCAGGCCATAAAAATAATGGTAAGTTCTTTGAAGATAGCATGGTGTGCGTGTGCTCGATGATTGTTTAGTTCGCGCGCTCGGCTATACTATTTTGGGATGAGGAGTACGGGGCTGTGATCTCCGATCAAATTCCTAATTTGGCTAAAAGGTTCTGGACCTTTTCGTTTATGTATTCTTTTCCGTTATCGAATTGTATAGCCTTCAATCTTTTCCCCGCTTGCGTCATAATGTAAGCGTGATATTTTTGGATACAATCTTCAATTTCTTCATCCAATTTGGCTTTCAAGAAGTAAATCAATGTGCATTGGCACTTTCCATCCATAAAGGAAATGTAGAATTGTTCCCCACGGATTCCCATAGTTCGTGCCGGTCCCCATAGGTCCATTAAAGTCATATTTCCTATGTCTTTAAACACTGTATTAGATAATTTGGGGAATGAATTTACTGTGTGCTTAGCCTCAATGCAGGCAACACAGTCATAAATGGGGCTAGATTCATCAAATTTGAAGCCTTCTACCAATTTTTTGTTCTTCAACAATTTTACTGAGGCCATGTTCAAGTGACCAAAGATCCGGTGCCAATTGTCCCATGTGCGGAGCGTGGAAGCTTCTAGAGCTATATCAGGAACCACAATCTCCGCGATCAGATTATATAATTGGCCAATCTTCCAGCCTTGCAAAATAACATCCGACGAGTCCATAGGAGAAATTTCAATATATTCTCCTTTCAGATGCACAATAAAGCCGGCGTCGGTGATGTGGCCCGCAGAAATAAGATTGTAGGGCGCACTAGGGATGTGCAGAACATTGGTCAGCATGATAATTTTAGTGTTGTCACCGACTTTGCATTTAATTTTGATTTTTCCACACCCTAAACCTTCTGCCAAACCAAAGCCGAGAACTTTATGACCAGGGGTTTCTGTATATTCAGTAAAACCCGATTGATCTTTGAAAATATGTGACGTGGCTGCGCAATCGGCAAGGATAGAATTGGAAGTAAGGGCAGGAAGTGTGAAATTGACATCCCCATTGGGTGTTGCAGTAAATGCATAGTCGTCCGTCGCCTGATTAGCCTTATCCGGCTTATTCCTGCCTCCACTACTTCTATCCTTCTTTCTCCATTTGAGTGCTTTCTTCTGAACACTATTCTTCCCCTTCCTTTTGGGGCAATGGAATGCAATATGTCCCTTCTGATCGCATTCGTAACATGTGATATTGGGGTTATATTTTACTGTGAGGGCAGTATCCCCCTGATGCCAAGATCTGATCTGTCGATCTTCTTCCAATATCCTGGCAATCAATTTGTAGCTTTCCGTGAGAGTGGCGGTGTCAATTGAAGAAATGAATGAGTCCCACATGTTGGGTAGGGACATAAGAAGCGTAATGCTGAAATCTTCATCACTAATCTGAGATCCTAATGCCACCAACTCCTCATTGTACCCGTGCAAGGTCTGAATATGTTCCTCGATATCGGCACCTTCGGCACATTGCGTACAAAATAATTTTCGACGCACCGTTACAATTCCAATTGGACCTCAGGGTTCGTACATATTACTCAATGCGGTCCAAGCCTGGTTAGAAGTCACGGCCCCTGCAATATACACAAGTGGCGAGTTACTAACTCAAAGACAGATGGTCGTCAGGGCCTTCCTGTCTTGTGCGCGCCACTCTTCCAAATTTAGTGTAACTGTTGGGGCGGGAATTGTACCATTTGCATAATTATAGAGATTTTGATCGGTAAGAATATCGATCATCTTGATCTTCCATATCGGATAATCATCCGATCCGTTCAACGGAATGATGCGGTAAATGTTTCCCGTAGGTTTGGACATGTTTTGGAATGCGATAAATGATATAGCGGCAAATATAATAAAGTATTGATTTAGTTAAGGCCAGGGCCCATAACCTGTTAGAAATAGCAGCGCGTGGAAGGGATCATTAAGATGATATTTTCGTGTACAATATACGATTTAAATACATAGTGATTTATATTGTTATCTTTTACTTACTAAGGTAGTTAGTAACTTGAGACTATTTACTTAATAATATAAAACTGTTTCATAGATAAGTGTTTGTAATATGAATCAATGACGAGGGTACCTCATTCCAACATGTGCAATCACAAGTCAGCTGACTTCCAGCTGGTAGGGGAGATCCTGAGTCTATTGCTTATGATACAAGTCTAAACTACTCATCTGGTAAGGGAGATCCTGAGAGATCAATCTGAGGATTCCCTACCAAGGTGGGGCCACTATATACCTAGTTCTACACAATGCCAGTATGTACTCCTATTGTTGCCATGTCACTCAGGGTCACACAATAGGTTTGTTGATACAATAGGTATGTTTGCATAGTGATTGTACATGATTTCAATGAGTGTGGCACATATCAGATGATGTCTGGGTTTGTGATGTGTGATCTTCAATACAAGGTGTAGGCTTTGTCTGGCAGCTCCAATTTGCAATCTGTGACTTCAATTTGTGATTGTTAGCATATGGCTTGTGATTGGTGGCTTGTATGACAATCTTGTCTTGCAATTATGATCTCTGATCTGCAATTATGATGTTGTATGATATCAAAGTGCAATGTCAAAAATGGGTGTTCCCCTTACAGGGTCTACTTGCTGCAACTTAGCTCCTTGAACCTTAGGTGCCCCTGCCTCTATATGGTTGACCTTGCTGTGTATGCCACTCTCCCCTCTGTTGTACTCTGACACTATGCTCCCCTTACAGTGCCCTGCCTTCCCCTCTTGCCAGGATAATCAGTGGACCCAATCCACCACCTGCAGCTGTGCACAGCTGTGGGGGGCCAACCCTCTGGTTGGGCCCTTACAGGCCCTAGTCATGTTGCACCTGTGACACTCCATACACCTCCTTTGGATGGTGCCCCCTAGCATGACATTGCTTTGTCCTGTGTAAGCCATTTCCCTTTTCCTAATTACTGTATGCAGTGACTAGTACATACACAGTATAGTTGGTACATAAAATGTAGAACCAAAAAAAAAAAAAGGTTACTCTTCCTTGCCAGTGTTTACATTTGTTGGTCATATGGCTCAACTCCATTCAAGAGTCCTGAACATGGACATGCTATGCTTTCAACAACTCACACAAGACAGTATTTAGATACTGCCTATTTACCTTTCTTTGTTGTCAATGCACCTTTATTTCAACTTGCTGACCCATTTCCTCTATCCAGCCACTATAAAATCAATCAAGTACATAATTTGCAATGGTCTAACATATGTAAATTCACTACTTGGGTGGAGTGGGCCAACACATTGTGTGGCAGGTACTCATTCTTCAGTTCCATTATATCATATGTATCATGTACTCTTCCAATTAATTACTTAGTGAAGGTATATTGAGCTACCACAGGTGTAACAGTAAGGTACATACTTATATTGTGTAGACTAGGTATATAGTGATCACATCCTTACAGG
>MU150280.1:181884-233752 GCA_015584075.1 Collybia nuda
TGCATTTGCATTGCATATCCTTAAGGAAAATAATAGTCACATGCCTTAAGAAAAGTTCACGCGGTAATGTGATATGAATCAATTAATCAATGAATCAGTCTAAAATCTCAAATCCTGGAATTATAGAGAACGAGTCTTTAGTAAACTAAAGAACTCATAATAAGTATAAAAGAAGCATGATGAGTAATGCTTCTGAGAGGGATAAGCGCTATTGGTAGTTATAAATGAAGCGCTGAATAACAATGGGAAAGTTAGATGTAATAATAGGATCAGTGGGAATGGAATGGAGGGAAAGAAGATGTAAGGGAAAGAGATAGTCTGAAGGTTAGATAATACAGGATAAGATAAGATAATGAAGAGAAAAGAGAAACCGTAACAGGGGGTAGTGCATCTCAGATCCAGAAGACAGACTTGTCCTTTATATCAGGAAGTCTATAGACGTCAGACTTATTGTCGACGGTCTTATTGAACCGATTGATTGGTCTTGATCTAGAGGATAAGACCCAACAGCTGTAACACCTACCAGGTGAGTAGTTTAGACATGTACCATAGGCAATATACTCAGGATCTCCCCTACCAGCTGGAAGTTGGCCAACTTGTGATTGCACATGCTCTGACTTAGGGTTGCCCTGACAGAATTGTCCTTTTCTAAAGATCAATGCCATCCTCAATTGTGTCAAGCTTGATGTCCATAACTTAAATCATACTTTTTTTATAGTAGAATTTGAAATATGCTCACATCAAATATATATATAATTGAATGGATTCGATGAAACAGGGTAAGCTTGTCATGGCCCGTGGCAGGTTGTCAGTTGTAAGGCTTGTGTTATCAAGGGGGTGGCGGAACGGGAATTTTGAATATGTACTTGTGATTTTTTTTTCAGCCAATCTCCGACACCCCCTCCCCCCCCCTCCTTCTATATATGGTATGTTTTGATCATGTGAATGTGTTATTCTCTGAAATAAAAATTTATATACTATTTGTTTGACACACATGACATGTTTTGTTACTTGACATAAACATCTATTAGATATCAGCAATCCATATCTTTTTTTTCTTCACCATACTCCTAGAGCTTGACCTTACTGCATAGCAAGCCAGTTTTTGAAAAAGAATGTTTCTATTACAATTTATTCACAACTGAACTGAGCCTTTTTATTGTTCAATAAGGAAGTTCAGCTACTATAGACATTCAAGGATGGGGCCCTGGCGGGCTTCTCCCGGACCAATTTGGCCCAGGTTGGATTTTTTTTTCCGGCCTCTGGCGGGCCCCCCCCCTACCCCGGGTGCGGGATTCCCATTCCGCCACCCCCTTGCGTGTTACATAATCAACACAAAAAATAGCTTACATAATCACTGGTTTGGAGTCACACCTTCAACCGAGATTTCATGCTCCGGTCAGTTTTACTATATGTTTTATTCAACTTGAAGCTTAAAGCTCAGGCCTAACGTTCCAAGTAATAGGTTAGTGATAGACGATAAACACCATTCTTATACTCAACTCATGCATTCATAAACTTCAAGTAACAATTTCTCATGACACCGTCAATATTTTTCAGCTTGAACCGCGTCCAAATCATCGCTCAAAGCCTTTCTGAGCACCATCTATCCCTCCCTCCTTTACAAAAACTCTGAAAACAGTACTACACTGAGGCCCTCCTTAACTTGGTATTTCGTGACCTATCACGGTGCATAGAAACCACCAACAGACCTGCTCAGCTATCAGCTCTCCTTGGTTTTGGACAGCAGTTGCCATATCTGCGCCATGGGATTTAGGTATAGTTCAAACCTATTTCCACATGTCTAGAAACCTGCCCATTACATTTAACACTGGAGCTTGGGAAATAGACATAGAAGAACTCGACAAGAATTCAGAAATTACCGACCCCGGGCCCCTCTCTTATATCCTTACCTCCCATATCAACCGATGCCATTATATCTCCATTGCCTGTGATCGTATTTTGGACTCTCATCCTCGAAATTTCCGACATTCTTGATATCCTAGCAAGCTCGCAATTTTAAATATTTTCTGTAATTGGTAACGCCAATTTAGAACAGGGAAATCCATTCTATTATTCTCAAATAGCGTCTAGTATCTCAGACCAGAAACGCCTGATCAATTCCTCGCCTGCCTGCTCGCTTTACATAATTTCTCCTTGCATCTGAGGCCGTGGCTGATGCGGATGCCTAAGAAAATTCGGGCGAGAGGACAAAATCGTGGATATTAGTATGAGGGGTCATAACCTATGTTTAATTGCACCGGACCCGGTGTTGTTCAACAACAATGTTGTCTATCTACAACGATTCTAATCGTTAAAGCATTCATTCTGTCCCCCTTCGCCACCCCTTTTTTCACCTATGATCAACCTCCTAAAATACTCATCCCACCTACTCTCCGAGATCTAGGTCAGTTAGTTTTCTGCTGAATGCGCTGTCCTCCATCTCATGAATCACCCCCACGTCAATCTGCCGTCTTTGTCCTAACCTAGTACCTACAGGCTACACGGCGATGTTCAGGTGGGTCCATACGGGGATCGTGAATACGCTGGCCAAACCTGAAATCCCCGTCCGCCACCACGAACAGAAGGTGGAGCCGCTACATAATGTTCCTTTTTGCTTTTTTCCTCCGCTACCGCTCGAATCGCTTTTGCTTTACAAGTGAAGCGATTCCTGGTGATGGTCCTGGGGTGAAGGGATTTGGTGAGATCCATGGTCGAGTTGGGAAATCCATATTGAGGGTATGTAACTTTTTACGTGTACCCTTTGATTGAAGAGTTACATCTTCAACTTAATTACTTTCGACCCCTTTCTTTAAAGCTTTCTATTCAGTGACTCGTCTGTATATGTATCCTATAGGGGGTGAGTAGCTAAATATGGTTCACCACCCTGGTCCCTGGGACGTAAGTGGCGCTCCCTAATACTCAGGTGGGCCCATTTCGGCAATCACTTTCAATTATAAACCGTCGAGATCCAGGGCCTCATCTGAGGAGCTTCACCGAACTAAGTAGTGCCCGAGCAGTGGCGTGTTCACCTGAGTCCATGGCCCTGTTGAAATTTTCCTCAAGCTCTTTGATGTGGCCTGCGTGGGGCGAACCTGGTTAATCTCAATTTTACGGTAACATATAACCATACAAATCCCCGTCTACATGTAATCTATAATTGGGGTCCTTCCATGTCGCGGTTCACCGCTTGGGGCCAGCTCAAGCAAGTACCTCTGCCAGAGTCTTCTTTCCTTGAACTACGGACTGTACAACTGGCAACGCATTGGAGAAATCCTTGAATAGAACGTGTTTGATTCCTTCCCTGGTGCAATACGCCGCCAAGTCATTTTCTCCATCGTCCTTCTGCTTCACGAAAAGAAGATCGGCATGCTTCGCTGCGGATATATCTAGCAACGCGAAAAAAAAATTATGCGGGATCTACGAGATTTTGCTGACGCAACAGACCTGAAACGCCATCACCGAAGAAGAAGAGGGTTGGGGGGTCAGCGAGATCACGATATGGCAGGATCGCTTGAGACTTGTCGTGCCCAAAGCCGCTGTCGGCATCGTAAGGGATTGGAATGAGCATTCATGAGCATGAAAAATGCTAACCTCGACGGATGCCGGAACTTAATCTCCCACTTCCCATCGGGATGGACCGCTACGTCGTTGGCGATGATTTCTATTTCATTGGCTGCCTCATCTCCAACAAGGTTAGATAAAACAGCGCGGATGAGAGGGGCCATGCCGCTGAGGACGTAGGCTGTTTAGAGAACATTCCCATGATTATAAGTGACAGCAGACCTTGAGACAATAATAACGGGAACGTCATTAGATTTGCACCAGGCGTAAAACTCTTTGAAACCTGAATCTAGTTTGATATCTGACCTAGAGGGTAAGATATTCGATCGCCTTTGAGATGGAAATCGATATACCTCGACGGAGAGTTTCTTTACATTGCTCGAACGTGTGTCCGTTCTCGTTGACACTTTCTAACATTCCCCGAAATGAGTCTCTACCGTTTAAATCAATCATGCGCTATAAGTATGACGACGGTTTACTCACCGGAATGTTTCCTTTCCCGAAAGAACGCTCATGTTTCCTTCCCTTCGCTTTACCTTTCCGTACCCCAGGTTATCCGTCAAATCTAAAAATACCAAAGATGAAGAGTATGTTCGATATCCAGGTCACAAAGCTCACGATCATTAGAATCGAATGTGGTTATTGTACCGTCCCTAGAGTACGGACAAGTCAGTTAGTCAAAGTAGACCATTTTAGGGAAACGAATGGTGCAGACCGACCAGTCAGAGAGAACAACGAATTTCTTGTCCTTGTGTATTGGTGGGTAAGGGAGAGTACTCTCTGGGGCGGGACCAGTCATGAGGGACTAAAATGCTCTTGTTCGTGTTGGTAATGGAGTAAAGGGAAAAATGAAACGTAAGTGGAGCGCGCTATCGCATAATCTTATCGGCAAGATCGTTATCTTATCTAAATTGTTCTACTCTGATCCGTTCCTTGGCAAATTTTGACATTTTGTCTGTATTGCAAATCGGTAATAGCTACAAAAGTGTGTGAAGGATGTGTTATCTAGGACTTCTAAGTTGCGAATAACTGTGTAAATGGTAAGCTACTGAGACAGTCTAACAAAAATAAGTGATAAAAAACAACGATAAACGATAGCAGGAAAGCATTAACAGATCATAAAGATAGGGAGTAGCAATACAGCGGGAGACTCAAAAAATTCACCAGTCCAACACGGGAGGGAAGAACTTTGAGATTAGTCCTTCGTAGTAGGGTCGGAGTTTGACCGGGTCGCATGGTGAATCGGTTTTGCTGTAAAGATCATATGGGTTGAAGGCCTGCACAGCAGCAAGGATCTGTTCATCCTTTTCGTTGGCAAGGTGTGAGTACGCGCCCTCTCGATGCCATGGGTAAAAGCTGTGGTAGCGTATCATGGCTAGTGCTTCAGCAGGAAGTGTACTCTGGTCTTTGAAAACATTATATAGGTACTGTGGCTTTGCTCAGTGAAAAGCTACCACCAACGCGAGAAAAAACTCACTTCATCATGTCCCCAAGAAAGCATAACATTATCGAGACCACAATGCGGTTGGTAGATACCATACTTGGTGGAATAGACACTGTCGTGAGAGTCTGGATTCGCAGTGAAAGTATCAGGATAAATGATTTTATCTGAGAATCTGCAGCCAACAACGAATGTATCCTGAGAAAGAGAGTGAGTGTTAGTTACCCGTAACCGAAAGCTCCGAGATCAAAGGAAAACATACGCCGACAACATCCCATTGACCCTCTGAGCCAAACAAAAGCAAGAGCTTCCCTAGATCGTGAACGAGGCCGGCGACCTGTGTAATGACCAAATTAGCATCAGACTCCTAAGGCACAAATTCGGCATCTAATACCAACCTGCATCCATTCAGGTTTACCGTCGCGTCGGATAGCTTCAGCCGTTTGTAGTAGGTGCTCAATCTGAGAAACGCTTGTCTGATGATGTTGGTCAGACGACATGAAGAAAGGGGGGGCCATGAAAACAAACATCAGGGTCAGATTCGTCGATCAGGGTGTTCAACTTTTCCATGGCTTCCCAAACACTCATACGGGCTCTCGTTTTGGATTTGAAGTCCACGCGGGCCTTAATATTAAATTCAACAGTTTGCTTTTCTGTTCATGAGAATTAGTCAACCCTATGAATGATAACGTTCATAGAAGCGACGAACCGTGCTGTTCTTTGTAGAAGGCCTTAACACGATCACATGCTGCGTCGTAGTCGCGGAATCGCGTCTTGTCCTTGTTCTCATCGAACTCAGACTTATCGTCCCATAGTTTTCCTTTAAGAACGTTGACTAGAGATCGAATAGTTAGTCCTTGTGGCCGAGGAGAGTTCAGAAAGGGGGTGATCATACCATCGTCGATGGCATCTGAAGTCACGTCAAGATCGCGGCCACTATGAACAGAGACAGGCATTTTTAAGAGATGAATTATGTGGGACTGGACGAGATGTGAGGAAGATGAGGAACTATGGAGACCTACCTGAAAATTTGCTTCCTTTATGTAGGTGCCCCGAATCGATATGATTCCGGGTACCCCTGGAAGAAATGCGATCAATCTGGTAGAAAATCTGGGACGACCTTGCCAACGGAATCTGTATTCTCGCATCAAAAAATCTTACGCGAGCGTTTAGTTGCCCAAAGGCGTTTCAGAAATTAAGAGCGCGCGAAGAAAGGCAAAGAGACGATCCCTCGGGTGGTGTATTTTCAGATTGAGCCTGATAAGGCACCCTCGCGTGGTGCTCGCGTGGTCACCAAACTTCAGCAACCGTAACCACGTGTTCCCATCATTTTCAGGGTCCGCTATTTTTCAGGGCTCCTCGTGAGAAGGCTCTGGTGTAAACCCTAGCAGTAAAAAAATTGCAGCCCACACTGTGGGCCCTTTTCAGGTTCCTTTCCGACCTATACTACTTGCCTTTTTCACGCCCAAAATTGATCAGGAATAGGTCTGACACCAGGCATTTAGAAGCAGAATGGCCGTGATCGTCGCCTTCCAACTGTCACCCTAAACGGCCAGTAGTGGCTCTCCAACGCCAAGGCCGAGGGCCCCTGCCGAAAAAAGCGTCGGACACGTGGTAAATATTTAAAGATCTGACACTTTCCGTAGAGTCAGGTCGCGACCCGAGAATCCCACCAATCATGGAACTTGCAGGACTTAGCAGAAAACATCATTCCCAAGACAATTAAACTCTAAATCACTGCAAGCTCCATTCAGAACGGGGTGACTCCACCATTTTCTCAGTGGCACTCAGTATTTCTCACATATGACCGATGGTGCTCTGTTACGTTCATGACCCTATTCTGCGTCGGCACCCTGGGAAGGTCTAGACTTTTAAACTGTCTCAAACTGACTTGGGCATCGCGGAGTTTCTCGGAGCGCATTCATAGATTCTGTGGCGATGTCGATCATCCATGACGATACTGTTTGCGCCAGGGGTAGGGTAAAAGTGATACAATTCGTTGAGGGTTACGGCCCCCTTCCAAATACTTCCGTGTATAAGTTGGTTGTATACAATATATAACACACTTCTCACACGGTCTCCACAAACGAGAAATGAACCCAAAGGCTACTTCAATGGTGGCCAGTGCTCAAACCCAAGTTCGACGGCTGGAATTTACGAAAAAGAGGGTCAGTCAATAAAGTTCTGAGGTTAGAATGAATGTAGTGAATACGTACGCCAGGGTGGGGTAACAAACCTGCAAAAATTTGCGAAAAAAATGTATTCACACATTGGTATACGCGAAATAGGAAGAGGACGGACCTTTTTTGCTTCCCGCTGGCCGCAAGCCCATCAAGGACGGCAATATCATCTTTGTCTAGTTTCGCCGCAGCGCTCACGGGACCGGTTAGATTTGACGCAATGCGCGATGGGGTCACAGATTTCGGCAGGACCACATAACCCTTCACAACTGAAACACGAACGGACAGTGAGCTTCGCATGGTATGTCACCCGACGTCACATACGAGGGTAGGCAATGAGCACGTCAGCGGGGTTGATAGAATGTTTCTTCGCGATGTCGATGACTTTGTCATCAGTCAATAGAGGAGAGCCTGCGGATCCCAGAGGGGAGTATGCCTGAGGAACGATTCCCTTCGATTTTAAGTATGCGATGAGATTGTGTTGTGGATTGTAGACGTGGAGCTCCAGCTAACACGCCCCCAAAAATGATAATTAAGGCGTGATGGGATGTAATAATAACAAGGCACTGACCTGATCAACAACGGGTAGGATTTCAGCGGTGGGAAGAATTTCCTCCAGCTTTGCCTGGGAAAAATTGGACACGCCAATTGACCTGACTTTGCCTTCACAGATAAGGATCAGTAAAACCGGCATTAATAATGACAGGTGCGTAGTGGCGCACCCTTCTTCACGAGAGCCTCCATTTGCTTCCAGGTGTCACTGATCTTCCAAGAATGGTCGATATCCCGTTTCCCGTCGGGGAGCGTGGGGATTAAGGGGTGGTTACCGTTCGGGTTGAGAGGGATCGGCCAATGCATGAGATACACTGTATAATAGTACGTTCATTATATGTTGACGTATAGACCACAAAGAGGGGTACTGACGATCGAGGTAATCGGTACCAAGGTTCGCGAGTGTCTGATCAAGACACTGCTCGACGCGAGAATGCCATGTACCCCAAACTTTGCTCGTGATCTAGTAACAGCCGCAGGGTGTCAAAAGGATACTCAAGCGGATTGACCAAGATTCAAACGTACGAAAATATCAGACCTAGGGACACCAGAGGCACGGATACCCGCCCCAACATCTTTCTCGTTCCCATAACCCCTAGCGTTGCATGATGGGCGGACGAGACAAAAGGAGCGAGCACGAGTACATACCAGGCGCAATCAATATGTCTGTAACCTGCTTCTTTCAATGCGTAGGCGACGGCGGAAGTGACTTCCTCAGGCTTTGACTGCCATGTTCCTGAATCGCCAGGGGATCAGTTCAGTCAGTTTGACATGCCAAGGTGGTCTATATGATCCTACCAAGTCCGAGAGCTGGAATTTCGCGCCCATTGTTGAATTTAATGGTTGAAACAGACATTTCGAACTGTGGGATGTAGATAACGATTAAGGAGATGGGGGGCTTCCGCTGTTATATGATCTATAAAAGGAAGCGGTCCGAGGCGGCCCGGATGGCGAGGATGATGACTGTACTTCTTGGCTCCTGTCTGAGCGATGAGTATTTGAGATGGTTCACCCAAAGTAAATGATTATCCAGAACCTTTCTCAAACTATCTTGGTTGGTTATTGACCAGCTATTCTGGGTGTGTTAAAAAGATAAGATTATAAAAATTTTGACAAAAATCACTGGTTGTGGCGAACATTTTTAGATCGAAGTGCCTCAGCGCTACATATGAACTCCTATGAGCTGGGATAGAGAGGAAGATTAGCGGATATACCAGATGGATATAGTCAATATTCACTAACAAATGACCATGGGTACTTCTTAAGTTCCAACTTGTGGTCGCTCCTGTCGTTGTCAACATGTCACATGCATCACGTGCGTTGATGTGCATGTGACGTGCAGCCGCGGACACGAAATTTCAATTTGAACCAAATTTACGGCTATTTAGTTTCGCAAAAGTCAAGATGCATCATATGGCGGCATTTTGGTGTGGTTGAGTTCAAACGAACCTTGTTCAACAACTATTTCAACTCGAGCCTACCAAATTCATCAACATTTATGGAACTCGTCACGAGATATAAATACCCTGGGTGCTTCATAAAGGTAGTACAATTCCGTTCAACCTTCACGAATGACCGGCAGCGCAGGCTATTGACAACGACGTCGCTGATTCTCTGTTGATTTGCTGATAGCTCATGACTCCTGTGCTCTCAAACTTTGCCGCAACAAAGGTTTGGTCAACGGACCCCAGACAGCTACGTCGCGAGGCTAAAACCCAACAACGTGGTGGTTTCTGGGGGTCTGCCGAGATGGGCGCTAAATGAGAAGAAAAGCAAAATGTTCGTCCCTTATTAGCTAACATCAGGTAGGAGGGCACGCTCCACGAAGGCTCTCTCTTTTGTCCCTCGTCTCGCCACCATGGATCTAGAAAACTTTAACGACATCGATGAAAATCCTTCATCTGTGTCCCTAACCTCAAAGACACAATCAGCAAAGGCAGCCCTCGAACAGATCGATGAGATCTGGTACATAGCAGCGAACAGAAGAGCGAGATGGATGGATCTCCTGGGGGATTATGCTGGGAGTGAACCATTCATCCTTGATGGTGCTCGTTATCCAACTTGTGCTCTCCACATCACAGACTGACCGGCCCTGCTTACCTTACCTATAGGTGAATCACTATTACAGATCGTCCTCGATGACCCGCTCCTGGCTATTGGCCGCAATAAAGGTAATTTCGTGATCCTGATACCAACAAAACACACACGGAGTTTTTAAAATCCTTTTCTAGAACCCAGCTTCCAAATTTTGCATGCATTTCAGATCTTAGAGCGAACCTTGATTCAATTCAAACAGAGGTCTGCCGAGATCGAAATTGTATTCTGGAAAAGTTCGTACCTTTCTTACAATGTATGGCCCATGATTGTGATTGAATTACTTGCTAGCCAACCGTCATGCCACCTTGAAAACTGGGGAGACTTCCTTCGTCGTCGCATCGCGCACCTTGGCTCGGGCAATACTTTTCAAACATCTTTTAAAACTAGGCGTTGCAGTACATATCTTCAAGGACCTTGATGACCCACGATGGTCAAGTTACGAAGCTACGAAGAAGGTTCGTCCATGTTAAATATACTACCTATATCCTAACTGTTCATGTCGCCTCGTATAGCCCATGTTTGTCATGGCAAATGACGGTGGGAAACCTGTTGATGGAGATGAGTCCTCTGCACGACGAATTCTATGCCAACGCGTGTTCTTCTTCGAATTGCTTTCTCGCGGCATCGCAGTGACTCTATTCAAAGGAGCAGAATACCGCGATTCAAAAGTGTGTTATTGTTTGTTAATTCTAAAAATGAGCTAATTGATTGATTGATATTCTAATTAGATCTTATCCTTTGTTTATGAACAAAGCCGTACCTTCGAAGCCCGAAAACTTTTCAACAAAAACTTTTGGGACGCTGTAACGACTGTGAACCAAACATTGGACACAGAGCTCCTTGAGCAATCACATGACAATGACTACTATTCAATAACAACGACAATCGATGATGGTGCTCAGGATGATCTTCCTGCATTGCTAACGAGTATCGCAAAAGAAGCTTTGGAGAAAGATCTTTCCGATTACCATCTAGAGCTACTATATCTGTTCATCACCCATTTTATTATTATTCGAACCGTTTCCATCCACGACCGGGCCAGGCCACTTGACAGGCTTAGCCCAAACCTCCTCAATGTCGTACTGAACGAATTTCTGCCCAGCCACTTCCTAGCCGTGGCCAAGCTGACATCGGCATCGAGTACCTCGTTGGATGTGGATGGCAGAGTTTACTGCTCTCTGGTCAAAACTGTGGTCCTACAAGCGCCAGAATCAATAACTGATCTAGTTGATTCCTCAACGTATATCACAGTCCAGCGCATCTGGGCAGCAATAGGATCACCACCGCTAAACTTTCAGCGTTTTTCAGCACATTTCCCTGACCAGCCACCGGCCTTATCTTCAACTCCTGCCCACGAACAACCACTCCAACTCCTACCATTTGACAACGAGATATTTAATGAGGAACTCTCTTTAGTTCACGTTCCCGTGCATGATTCGGATGAGCCGGAGAACTTCAGTAACCTCGATTTCGGAGCAGGCACGATCTTCTCTGATACACAACATTGGCACAATCAAAAATCACTCCTTCCCGAGCACCTTGGGGGAAAGAAACCGAAACCAGTCGACGGGTGGGCTCGCCGTCGTGCACTTAAAAGAGATCAAAGGGATATGGCTCGTCTGCAAGCCCATGCTGCGACCTTGACCGGTGCGTCGGGCGGAAGTCTGCAACAGATCAAGATACCACTCGTCGGATCATCCAAGTCACCTCCTGTAAAGAGCAGGGTAATCGTGGCCAAGGTGAGATGGTAATTGAAGTTACATATCGCACACCGTCAATAACTAGAATATTTTTAGCCCACCAAAAAGGAGAAGCCGCTTAAATCTGCAGATAAACTTCGTCAAAAGATCCAAGAAGAGAAGACCTCAACTCAAGACGACGCAGCGCAGGTATGGTGGCAAGAACAACTAACTCGTATGTCTAAGCTGTCCACACACGAGAAGATATCCCTTATGGGATCTCTGTCTCGCAGCAAAAGGCATGATGAACCGTATCTGGGCTCTGAAATGCGGCTTTATCTCATCCATCTGACCATTCTCGCGTGGCTAGAGGAAGACGATCGGGAAACTGGACCCATCCGCGACAAGTACACGGTATCCATAATGCGAATAGTCATGGATATTTGTGATCGATCTCAGTTGACACCGACCATTTCGAAAAACCTAGAATTAATTCTTGTAATACTCGGGTTTTCAGAATATTCAAAAGGCATCATACCAAAAGCCGGCACCGAAATCGGAGGTGCACCCGACAAGAAGAAGGATGATAACGCCGACAAGAAACTCAGTTTCAAATTCGTCAAACTTATTAAATCGAAGACAGGAACCCCGTATCACGAATTTTTACATATCGTTGAGCACCCAGTGATTTGGCAGCTACGACTTTTCGGCGCGTTTATGGACCGAAGTATGGACGGTGCACCAGACTCACGCGTAGCATTCAAGCCGGATGCATGGCAACGTACTGTTTTGGATAGTATAGATGCAAATGATTCCCTCCTTGTCGTCGGTTAGCAACTTCACGCCACTAAAACAGAAGCCGGTACTAAATGTCTTACCACAGCTCCGACCAGTGCGGGGAAGACGTTTATCTCATATTATGCGATGGAAAAGGTTTTGAGGGATTCTGACGACGGAATTTTAGTGTACATAGCACCAACAAAGGCTCTCGTTACGCAGATCGCTGCTGAGGTCTACGCAAGATTTAGCAAAGACTTGAATGGAAGTATGTGTGAGATTCCTAGTTCGATTCTTAGAAATTACTGAATATCCCCTGATAGAGAGCTGCTGGGCTGTACACACTCGCGATAATCGGATCAATGATCCACAGAAATGTCAGATTTTAGTGACTGTACCAGAGATGTTGGCGATTATGCTCCTCTCGCCTGCCCTTGCACGGATCTGGACATCAAGGATAAAACGGTTAGCATTTCGCGCTCCTGCGACCAGACCTGCTCAAGCACGTATTCTTTTAGAATCATTCTGGACGAAATTCACTCTATAGGACAACAAGAAGGTGGGGCCGTCTGGGAACAGATTATTTTGTTAGCGCCTTGCCCGATCATGTGCGTCAACTCATATCTATACTGCTTTTGCCCACTATATTTCCATGCTTAGCGGTCTCTCGGCTACCATCGGATCTCCCGAAATCTTCAATAACTGGCTAGCGTCCGTTCAGGCCGCTCATGGATATAAACATAAATTCATCCAATATCCCCACCGGTATTCCCACCTTCGTAAATTTTACTACGACTTGAGTGGCGATCACCCTCAACATTTCAGCGGGTTGGACTCGTCGTATCAACCTACGAGTCGTGTCAAATTTTTGCATCCAATTTCCCTCCTATCATTTGGGGCCCGATCTCTGCCCACAGATCTCGCGCTCGAGGCCGGCGACCTACTTAAACTCCATGATGCACTAAAATCTTATGAACATATTCTGGACGTTAATATCGATGCCCTGGAGCCGGTCAAGTTCTTCACCTCAAACCTTAGGATGCTGAAGCAAAAAGATATTTTGGAATATGAGGCTGAACTCAAAGCGGTAGTGTCGAAACTTATCAGTTCCTACGACGCCCTCGACCGATCGTCTCCCCTACATGGCATCATTCACAAACTCGAGGACCCTGACATTGGAAAAATACCTGAATTTGTTCTGAACACATCTCCTTCACGAAAAACATTCACATCCAATCTCATCTACCTGCTCGCTGATCTTAATTCCAGGGGAGAACTTGTAAGAATGTTTTATCCCGCACGTCTTTGTATCAATCAGTTTACGATGAAATATTATTAGCCCACAATACTCTTCAACTTTGATCGTACCGATTGCGAGATCATGGCGAAAAACCTCGTTATATCCCTCCGGCATGGGGAAGCTGAGTGGCGTGCTCAAAGTGCAGAGTGGCAGAGAAAAATCAGCGAATGGGAGAAATGGAAACTGCGTTCAAAAGAGCGAGAAAGGTTGGCAGAGAGGGCACAAAGGCAGAAAAAAGAACCTGGTGACGAACAAACTGTAGAACGCTCATGGGAGAGTACATTCAACCCCGCGGAGCCCACTCCCGCGTTCTCATTCGCTGGTTCACATACAACCTATACAAAGGCTGAACGCGATAGTGATATCAATGAATTGGCCAGATGGACAGGGACACCATCCTGGGCGCTCGCAGCGTTGAGGCGAGGCATTGCTGTTCACCATTCCGGAATGAATAAGCGGTATCGGAGTCTGGTTGAAAGGTATTTAGTCCCCAAATACCATGGCGCATAGTTCATTAACTGTCCCCACTAGCCTGTTCAGGCAAGGTTACGTTCGCGTGGTTATTGCAACTGGTAATGTCGTATATCCCTCAATTTTAGACATCGGCTCATCGTATTTTCAGGCACTCTCGCTTTGGGCATAAACGCACCTACGAAAACCTCGGTGTTTTGTGGCGATTCTCCCTATTTGACAGCTTTAATGGTACGAGTTCCTGGTCATCTCAGTGATCATATCTGACTACCTTATAACAGTATCGACAATGTGCAGGTCGTGCAGGTCGTCGTGGCTATGACCTTCTAGGAAACGTCGTATTCTATGGTCTTCCCCTGGATCGCGTTCAACGTTTGGTTCTCTCGAAGTTACCATCACTGGGAGGAAACTTTCCACTTACATCTACCCTCACTCTTCGGCTTCTCAACCTATTACACGGGTCGGATAACGCGCCAGTCGCTGTTAGAGCAATAAAGAGTCTTATGTCTCTCCCTCATGTCAGCTTCGGTTCGGAAGCAGGAAGACACCAACTTCTTCATCACCTGCGATTTAGCATCGAATACTTGAGACGAGGACGTCTCTTGGACAAGGAAGGAAAACCCCTCAATCTATTTGCAATTGCAGCACACCTATACGCAAGTACACTTATCATCGGTCTCACAGAACAAATATATTGAATTTTACTTTACAACAGTACACCGAACCCAGTAATTTTGCCCTCGTGGCGCTCCTGAGATCCGGCGTTTTACACAAAATCTGCGAGCAACCGAGCGTCGCTGACGCTAAGCGCGATTTTATGATTTTAATGGCACATCTGTTCGGTCGTCGCTATATCCCGAAAGTCTTCGCTAATGAACGCAATATTGGCAATTTGACAAAAAAGTACCCCTCCACCATTGTACTTCCGAGTCCTTCCAAGCTCGTACTTACTGTACTAGCTGAACATGATTCAGAGATCTTAGACATTTTCACGGGGTACGCGATAACTTTCGCAAGAGAACATGCACCAACATTAGGCCCAGACTTTTCCCTCCCGATCAGCAAACTCGAGTATTCTGCATCTGGTGGACCAACCGATCCAAATATAATATCACCATTCCACTCATATCTCCACGAAACGGCGATTCCGATTGTCGCCCGTTCTCCCTTCGTTGCGAACTCTGGTCATGGAGATCGGTTCAGAAGCGTCCATGAACTTACCCGAACGGTTCGGGAAGGACTGTACCTGAATGAACATGCAATACCTTCTTTGAGTCATTTGATCGCTACTAGTGATTCAAAAGATGGGAATGTAGGCCTGGAGCATGCTCTTAACGCTTACCTGCTAGACTTCTATACGCACGGGCAGGTTTCTACCCTTGCTATTGCAAACGGGATTAGGAGGGGCGACGTTTGGTATTTGCTAGACGATTTCACCATGACGTTGATGACGGTCAAAGCGTCATTGGAACAACTTCTTATAAAAGCTTCCAAGGAATTTCAATCTAATGTCGACGATACCGAAGACTCCGAACCTGAAGACCTGGACAGTGGATATGGCACGTTCGACCGTGCGGGTGAATCAGTCGATAATGAAATCGAAGAAGAAGATGGCGGAAAGAGCGGTGTGACATTTAAAAGGCCGTCAGGTGTAACAGACGCTGACTGGAGGGTCTATGCCACCGTGGCTGAAGTGGTGTCCGAATTCGATGAAAAGTTCCGTGCAATGTGGGCTAGATAGTGTGTCTCTTATACCCAGAATGTGCGGATTAGTCTTCCGAGACGTACTGTAAATGAAAAACTATGCGATTCTACAACGTGGGGGGTATAGTGAATGTGATAACAGTGCGATAAAAATATGCAAGTGATTGATCGTAGGAGTCGTATAGTTCGTAAGAAAGTGTGTACTACACATGTACAATGTCCAAAAATCAAGCTAAACCAACAAACATAAGCCATCCCTCACGGTTAGGATGAGGCTCGAGCCCTCGAAACATGTGGTGAGTCCCTAGATAATCGACCCGCCTTAGCGAGTCACCTCGTGCGGGCCCATTTCGGGCCTCATATGCGAGTTGGGCTGGAGTCTGGCGCAGCTCCTCCCAAGAATCAAACTCATCCCTGGTGACGTGCGCCTGGAAGTTACTATAGATCGTCTCAAAGACATCCTCGCACTTGATCCCCGCTGGGTTATACACCATAATGGGCCACGGGAAAATGGGCAGAGGGTCTTCGGCAATGGCGTTTATATACATGTGCGTGACAAGCGGCCATGTTGCAGGTTGGCATTTATCGGGCACATCCAAAGGGATCGTCACCCTAGTCTGCCCGAACATGATAGAAGTGGTGGGCCTGCCGATATGCCAGCACAGTGGAGGGGGGCCGAAGGTAAGATGCTCAAGGAATGGGTTGAGCTGGCACTCCCAAGGAAACGGCAAAGGGGCCCCTTCGACAGGTTCCTTCCATCGAGGAGGGCGAGGAGGAAGGCAAGGATGTTCTATCCCTGGCAACCAAAGCTCCGGGTGAGGAGTACCGCCCGGGCTTTTCAATCTAGACACTAAGTCATTTATATCTAGTGTCGGTGGCGGTGGTTCTTCCGTCGCTATATATACGATGGCGTCAGTCCTATTGCATCAAGAAATAATGAAAGTTTGCTAACGATACCGGTAGTTTCGGACACGAATATAGTTCACCGTAGGGTATGCATAGTACCCCCAAGCTTTCCACTCTCTGAGTTCGACACGATGAGGCCAAGCTTCTGTGAGCTTTGCCGACCCAGGGTTCATATCGATACGCTTTGTATTTTCACGCCTTGGCCCAATAACTGGCCCAAGATAAGCGCAATACGATGGTGAAAATTAAACTGGCACGTACATATCCACCGCCGCAGAATCCGCTTGAACCGAAAATTCCGCGGGGATGATGGTTTTGGTTCGGCGGTTTGAGTGTCCAGTACTCGAAAAGGAAGAGAAAGTTCGAGAGGAGTAAAATTCACAACAGATGGGAGGCTTTTCTTAGGTTCAACGAGAGGACTAGCCACCCAAGGTCTCCTTGTTGAGTCGATATTTCGATAAAAGCCGCCGTGTAAACCCCATTTCTCCAGCTCGTGGTCCGTCATTGTTCAGCAGAGATCGTCCAAGAGCAAGAGGTGCAACTCGAAGGTAACGAAAGACTGAGAGGCGAGATGATCAGCGTCCGGATTCCAGGAAACACGAGGAATCTGCAACACGAGGCGCTGTCTTATGTAGGTACAGCCCGCGCTTGGCCTACGCGTAATAATCGATGGCAGTGTGGTACGGAACAGCGGCAGTGAGCCCCACAGGATACAATCAGACAAAATCAGAGAGTTGCGTCGTCCAGACACGATGGACCACAGAAAGATTATAAGCAACCTTGAGTACAAGGTCGCCACACAAGGATGACGATAGAAGAATACCAGTCACGTGCCACCGATGCTGGGATCAATCCGGAAATTTCCGTGATGAAACTGACGCGATTTTTCCAGACTTTTTCCTTTTATCACGGGGGAAGGCGGTTCAGGCGCTAATAATGGAGGGAGTGCTAAGCCAGTGCATTGAGGCAGTGGGGAGAAATTTCACCACCGGCCATTCATATATGAAATTCACCTCTGGCCGACATTAAGGGCCAGGAATTCGACGAATAATCAACGCATTTTGCCTATCTTGCCTGAAGCGCCCCCAGCTCAAGTTGAGGGCAATTTGAAGGCGTTCTGCGGTCGATATCAACAGCTTGCCATGGAACCAGGAGAGATTGGGCCACCCCCCAAATTCCTTCTCGATTTTCCACATATTTTGTGGTAAAAGACTTGAGTTTGAGCGCTTCAAAAGTCATGAAATCGGCGGAAGTGCTCTTCTGATCCCAGGTAGAGAACCTATATTTCGAAAAAGGGTAGAAAGTAGGTATCAGACTTGGTTGTATTTATCTATTTACGCCATTCTGAGCAATAGCGCCACTAGGTTCCAGCGGCATTGCGAACCTGACGGCGAAGACCAGATCACCTCGATGCAGTCAAGTCTTATGATATCCTTTTAACGCCCAGGGTGCTCATACGGCGTATGCTACTTTTCTGAAGCAATCAGTGTTTTTCGAATGTAAATGGGTAGTTATGTTTCTATTGACGAGCTCTCCTAGCCTTGTGGAGGGTGTAGGTGCTGACGGAACCACCATACTGAACTAGTTAGTGTCTGGTCATGTTTACACTGCACAGGGTTCAGGAGGCACCAGTGGCGCCACTGTGTCTGGTTACTCTAGTTATCACAAGCCTGATGATGGCAGCAACGCTCAAACAGTATAGCCAAAAGTCCAGACGCCCGATACTCATTCAGCGTCTCCCATAAGTTACTGATTCATACTAGCCTGTGAGCCGACCCTTGTGCGTGGGTGCGTATGGGCTCCTGTACCCTGGGTGTGGCGTGATGTGAATAAAATCTATAAGCCTAAGATTAGGGATCTGCGAATATGGAGGTGGACTCAGGCTAACCTGAATTTAACGAGAATACGTAGTTCATATTTTGGGAGGATGGAAGGATTGAGCTGACTCAGAGCAAAGCGGAATCAATGAATCCACGAGTGCCAAAATTTATGACTCGCGCCTTCCGACGCCGGCTCCCTGGATCCAGAATCGCAGACATGTGCGTCGGATGTGAAACGTTTTTCGACATACCCACCAACGGGATGCTCGAAAAGGAAACATGAATGAACAAGATACATCAAAATCCTTGAAAAGAGATGCCAAACAACCCTTATCTATGGATTCCACTGATGGCCCGCCGGAGAAAAAAAAAAAGAAAAAAAAAGAATCGTGGGTCCGTACTGATGAAAGCTTGACGGGGGCTTCCAAGTCGGACTGCCCAAAGGGCATTCCAAGGGTTGAGGGTTATGTCCTGTCGCGGGTTCGCAGTCCCGTGTAAAATGCCACAATATGTCCACCAAAACTCCGAGTGTCGAGGCCGGCGGTATCGTTCGGCGGTCGGGGACTGTCGACCAAACAAGTTACAAAAAGGGGGGCAGGGAGCGCAAACGGAACGCCGGCATCCTGCCCCACGTGTGTCATGACGCCACATCTGCGGGATTTTTGTGATTGAATAGCTTGGGACGATGGGAAAGAAAAGAGAGTCCCATCATAGTTGTGTGGGAAAACCAATTTGGGGTCAGAGGTTTCGCCCAGAAAGGATCGCGTCGATGCACGTGCTACGATGAGTGGATGATGAGCGAGAGTTCTGTCATTTGAGAACTTCGAAAGGCAATATGTTCCCGAAAGGTGTGCCTGGGACCACTTGAGGCCTATGGCGGTCTGGATCACCTGCCCAATTGACTGACACTCTTTACATCTCTTTGCTGATAGGGACACATGTAGGTCCTCATGCTAATCCATACGCATCGTAGGTCAGGGGGATTAGCGGAACCTATGTGTCGATATAACGACTCGTCGGGACTGAGATATCTGCGAAAATCTCGTTTCGTGTGGTCGGAAAAACTCTCATTCAGAAAAAAGTGGATGCATCGTATTGGGATCGGCACCCCAAACTTGTAGAGCGGAAAAATTAGACCACTTGACGACCTGTTCAAGTCAACCAGGGGGTTGTATCTCCGTTGTTGACGCTCATGATCAGGCCTAATCGCCTCGAGCGCCGAAATACCAAAATGAGTGGTCTCGTATCAACAATCTGAGATGGATCCGCAGTCACGCGATCGATGAGGGCCATAGAATCCATTGCATCAATCGAAGTTGAATAAAGATTTAGGGCACTTGATAGAGATTTGAAGTGTATATGGCTGGGGCGTTCGAAGGCGTTCGAAGGCGTTGATGAAGAAGTAGGGTGTAGAATGAAGGGTGGATACAGGAGCTGTCGTAGGGGTGGGATGCCCGAAGATCACAGAGTTGAGGAACGTGATACTAGAAGGAACGGGGGAGCAGGCTTAAGGAGATGGCTGGTGATTCTGAGTTACATCTGACGCGTCCGTTCCGCTGCCGCAGCTACGGAGGCTCGCCTCGAATTCAAAACTGCCATAACCAGTGGTACATCTATTGATGATCTAGGAACGTAGGAACGAGAGGAGTTCCTGCGAGACGGAGGTGGTCAGAGGTTGGGTAATTTGGGGTTCCTGATGGCGTGTATAACAGGTATTGGGTGGTTGAAGTTCCAGAAGAAAAAAGATGGACATTAAGAGGGTACGAAATGGAGGATTGCGATTTGGAAATATAGAGGAAGATGCCAAAGTCAGATGCGATATGATGATAGGTATTCGCGGTTGAGGTTCTGACGTCGAAGTTGGATGATACGGGGCACAAAATGGAGTCTTGCAATTGGAGATGTCGAAAAGATGATAGAAGTAGATGCAATGCGATGCGATGCGATAACAAGTACAGCTTGCAAATGATAGGAATTGAGGTTAAGATTGGAAGATCGATGTTTGGTTGCAGACGTAGGATAGGAAGTGATTGCGGAAATGGGAGTTCCGTGGGCATGATCTTCTGGATAAGGGAAAACCGTATCTGCCAGGAAAAGAATCGATGCCTCGTGATCGCTGAAGTCGAGCTGGGCGTGTATGCTAAAATTCGTCCACGAGGTGTTGAAGGGTTATGGGCGACATAAAATTAATCAGCCGGCGGCGGACATCAGACTGGCGTGTCGCGTATGCGTGATTTACCGTTGAACCTGGTGTATTCCATCAAACCCAATCCAGCTGTCGCGGGGGTGGCGCAACCTTTTTGTGTATGGACGCAGGGTCAACAGCGGTGGCGTAAAATTGGTATACCCATGTGCTTGGGAAGCAGAAGCAGGGTGTGGGCAGTGGGCGAGGACGAATGAACGTGTGAGGTAAGATGGCAGGTTCTAGACGCCAGGCTGAAAATTGCTCCAAAAAGACATTGGTGAACAGTACGATGGTATAGGAATCGGCGACGGTGATGTAATTCGTCACCGGAGTCGACATGTATGTGAACGAGGTCGGTGGCTCCAGTTGGCTCCCGTTAGGATGGAAAGGTTGAAGTTCGGGTCCCTGGGTACGGAACGCGGGATGTTGATGTAGGCCTCGGTGCGGGGAAGATTCGAGTCGAACGCTTAAAGACATTTATTTTTAGGATCCTAAGTCAGAGAACATTTGTCGACATACCCATTATGAACTCTGAGCAGTAGAGTATATAGTCATTAAACCTTGATTTAACCCGAGGTTTCTTTCTTTTTTTTAAATCTCGAAATAGGGGTAAAGGACTGGTCAACGGCGTGGAAGACTATCGGTCGACTAAGATGGACAAAAGGCTATTCATAAGAGATACATAGCATCGAAGGGATAGACTATGACCTTACCTGAGGGTATTTGTTGATTTTTACACTCGTCCTGAATTTGTCAAAAGGCCTCGTCCTCGAGCTGCTGAGGAAAAGCAACATACGCCACATGATCTAAGTACGAGCAAATTGAAGGTACAGCGGGCATAGTTAGGAGTTTCCACCCTGACTTGAAATTGGGCGAATATTCCAAAGGATCCCGCTGAAGAAGGGAGTAAGAAAGAGGCTAGAAGAACAAGGAGATTACTGACCTTTAAACAAGGACGCTTCCCATCAACACGAGTCCGCAAGGCACCCACCACGTACATCATGTCGGTGATAGGATGTGAATTTGTGATACCCTAGGATTAGATGTCCATAATCGTCGGCCGAAACGAGTATAAAACTACGAGTATTTGTATTTTTACACAGCTTTATCTTGTGTTAGGTCAACTACTGCTTTTAAAATGTTCAGAAGACTCACCACCAAAATCAAGTTGAACTATGCGGGTGAAAGTCTACGCCCACAAACTGCCGCATGGTAACAACGCGTTCCAAGGTTAACGCGGATTTCCACGCGATCATTGAGCTTGAGCACCTCTTATCTCCACCTTGTTTATACATACTCCGCTGATATTGCGTCTGAGTGTGTAAAGGACGTTATTGCGTATTACACGTTGGTTGGTGTCATCCAACACGCGTCAGAAGCTCTCCAAAGTAGGTAGTTCACGAGCTTGTAGCATTTAATGAGTATAGGGATTTCAATATAGATGTACGAAAACACCACATACCACTGAATATAATGGCCAGGAACTCTAAACGGCGAACAATCCCTGCGAATGGGTAGAAGTGAAAATCAGAAAAGGAATGCCTAGAATTCCTGGTTTCACTGTCGTCGTGACTAGAGAGAACATTTCAGTGAATGAAGTTGACACTAAGAGATATGAATGGCTGTGCTGAGCGTTTCTAGGAGACGCCTTCATATATCTTTTGCGACGATGGTGAAGAGTCTAAAATCACCAGGGAAACCAGGCGCCCAAACATGTTTAGGGCAGGCAGCACGTGACCGCGACGATTTACAGACCTCTCGGCAGCTCCAGCACCTTGGTTCGTTCCGAGTCATCAACCCCTCAACGCACCCCTCAACGCACCCAAGTCAAGGCTGATAACTTTTTGCGTAAATTCACGTCACAAAATCAACTAATCATGCAAAATCCCGCCCCTCCCACGATCTACCCAGGCTTCATTTAGCGCTGAACCGCCTTGCACTGCCTTAGTCGGATCAGCATGCAACTACTTACGTCCCATTAAGGAGAGCAGTCCGCTTTCACGTAGCATTCTGGCAGTGGCACCCATATGAACGATTTACAGCTCTAGAATTATATCCCATCCAGTATCGCGATCTGGGGCCCTGGGCCATTCCAATTGGGCCCATTGTACCTCAAAACGAGTAACATAATCAGAAGAACTACACGCGAAAATCTCAACGTGAGGACGATGCGAACCCTACTTTCTAGATCCTCTATGTGAAATGCGATCAAATATCGGAAATGCACCGCTTGATGGATTATCTATGTCTTGGGATAAAACAATCAAGCTGTATAACCCTGAAAGCGCCGACAGGGCTCTGTCCCTTTAATCGTTTTGCAGTGCATTTATTACCTATAAAGATAGACGAAGCCAACTTCTCCTCTGGCGCGCACCATGTTCATTCCTTACATCTCTGAACCTACTCGCAAACTTTTCATCCGTAAGGGTGGAGGGGGAGGTGGTGGCCACGGTGGAGGTGGTCGCGGGGGAAGTTCCAGAGGTGGTGGTGGTTCTGTCAAGTCTAGCACTGGAGCAGTAGCAAAAGGATCGGCCAACTTTGCTGGGGCGGGTCGTACATCCATCCCCCTAACCTCAGGAGGACAAAGTATCAAGGCAACTCCCTTCGGTAACGGAGGTGGTTCTAAAACTACAATTCCTCCACAACAACCGTTTAGTGGACGAGAAGTCGGGGGAGGAACGCGTTCTCAAGTATATGGGACATCGTAAGTGACTTCCTTCCTATCATTAAAACATAATTCTGACAATATATTATTACAGAACGTACGGCAGTGGTTATCCAGGCATATCCGGTCGTGGAGTTACGGGCCGTGGATTCCCTTATGCTTTCTACCCAGTGGTTTTTATCCCTCCCATTGCGGTCGGTGCACCGTATCTTTACAATTCAGAAGTAAGTCCTCTACAGTAAAACTGCAACCTACGTATCCTAATCTACCACTTAGTACGGCAAACCAGATAACACGAGTCGACCGGGAGGTCCTCTCCAGGAAATCTCCATTGCATCTAACATATCGACGTTTCATATCATCTCCGACAACGCAACGGTATATTATCTCCATTCTATACTACCTACTAGCTGTAGTGGCACGACAACCTTTCAAGTGACCTTGCCCCAATCATATAACTCCTCGCAGATATCTGGCGTCCAGCCCGAGCAGGCTATACAGTACTACCGTGCAAGCAGCGCCGTGCTCACACTAGATGGATACAACAATACTGCTGCTTTTGGCTCCGACGAATCGGCTCCGCCAACACCCCTCCCCAGAAACATAGATACCAACCTGATGACGTGTATCAATCAAACTATTGGTGGATCCATACCCCTGGTAGGAGGCGGAATACGCACATCTGGGCCATCAAGCGCCTTGATCTTTCTGGTTTTCTGGGTTATCTGGTTCTGCAATACGTTGTAATGTCTGGGTCTCGTTTTTGATTAACTCCGCCATTCCTTTGTATCCAATATACTACCATATACCCCTTTCATACCCGTTCCACACCCTATTTATTGTATATAGATGTATCGTATTGTAACTAAATCCTTTATAATGCTAATAGATGATTTTCAATATCTCAATCCAGAATTTGGCACTCACTAATTTGAAACTTGAACGGTCACTATTACTTGGTCACTCGGCGTTTACGTGAAAATTACCCTGAAAAGGTAAAATTTGTACATGAGGGACCTTGAAGCTGTACCCCCCTGTACTTGTCCAAAGCGCATTGATGGCCGGCTAATCGCCAACGTCTCAAATTCAACAGGTGACAGGGTCACTGTAATAAAATTTTAGGAACCCCAGTAAAATGCTCCCCGTTGTTGACTCATCTCCATAAATTGGCCGCTCTATCTCACTATTATAACTCGTCTTATAACGCGTGTAGCAGCATGCTGTAGTTTAATATCTTCTGAGTAGTCTATCAACCTATTTCTTCCGATAATAAGAATCAAGAACTTTGAGAGTTAGAGTACCTCCCCAGTTACTGTATATCATTCCAAATAAATGCTACTGCATTTACTTAAAGTGACAGTATGCAATAACCCTTTTTTTTCAACCCCACAAATGCCTCTCGCCTGTGTTTGAGTATAAACTTACTGCACGATGTGTTATGCTGTGTATACCTGTAGATCGGATGCGGTACCGCACACAAGCGCCCGAAACACCCAAAAATAGCACGACGTGAGCATCGGGTTCTAATCAAGCCGTCGACCAACTACTGTAAAGAAGATCTACCGACGGCGCCTTTTTTATTTCACTCGCTCTTCCAATTCTATTCGGAACCCTACTTTGACCAGTTCATACATATCTAATCGGTATTAAGATCAGATATTGTATATTTAGGTATGATACTAGTGATTAGAACTCTACTTAGAACTGATAAGGCATTTCTAGTGAATGATATCGATATTTGCAAAGATTTATTAACTACCCAGCGATTCTAGTCCTCAATAACCTAAGATTTGATGTGAATTGACCAATAGTCGATTGAGAACTTGGCACGGCGGGACGTTGTTTTCTCCGACGGGGCCTAGTAACGCATTCCTTGGCATTATTATCATTTTTGAGCTACCGCTATTGATCCGACCCAGCACCACCGCACATGCATGGTACTTAGTTATTTGTTCACGACAGGCTAGGGCAGGCCATGTACATCATGTTGGTCAATCTTGTACCTCGAAATACACCTGTTACGGGCCTGTGGAAATGTGGAATGTTGATAAATCAGATGAAAGTAAATAAAACCTCGTGATTTCGAAGTCGAGTAGCACGCCTACAACCGAATAATAGTTTGGGTGACTTCGAAGAGTAAGGTGGATATGCTTCTAAGGGTTTACAAACCCGTGATAATAATCAACCCTAAAATTGGACGTCGCGAGTGGACCAGGGTGGCGTGAGGTTGGCAGTGAAAAAGTGCCATATCATTGTGTGTGTTGTGCAGTTGAGGTATGTGTGATGCCTATTCATAGGTCTCTGGAGGGCGATACCATCACTGTTATGATGGATTATGAGCATGAGCTTAATGCACATGCACCCCGTACTCTGAAACGAATACTGTAGGGCGCTGCACGTCATAATTTTTTTGATCCCCTTGGAGAGGGGAGGTGTGGTGTGTAGGTCCCTTAAGGGTGTTTCTTTTCATGAAGGGACGAAGTAGTTCTTGTATAGTGTTACTGGGGGGGTCCTCCTCACACTGTTCGGAACACATTTTGCGCGTAATGGTGGGGGTCAGTTGACACGAACCGAAGGTAGACTAGTTGTGAAGGTAGAGAGAGCCAGAGTAGTATCACTTGAGGTCATTCGACAGCACTAGGAGCAGGTCGAAACTGAATTTACGATAAGTACATCCCACGCACTGTTTAGGATGCTTCCTAGAGACGCCCGCGTAGGTGGATCCTAAAAAAATTAGTATTTGAAAGACTTGGGTAGCGAGATGCACCGCCTTGTAACACATATCCGGCTTCTGAGGAGGCCTGGCCCTCGCCGCATGGTTCAATGGCAGAAGACCGAGGACTCACTCTGTGGTAGAGTGTGAATTACGTGTGCGCATGGTGGGCTGTGCAAAAAGGTCTCACAGACGTTTCTTTAGCGACATATAAGGCTTACCCCAGCCAGGCACCGTGCCGAATAGAGCACTGGGTGCTTCGTGGGCAACGTGCTGCCAGATTACGATTGGTGGAAGAAATGAGACAATTCTTGCTCAGATTACATGAAATACGATCAGCTACCACGAGGGGTGGATGGAATATTTATCCCTACTGGTTTTAAATTTGCCACTTTTTTTTTGAGCATCTGGGCGCCGGGGAGGCTTCCAGAAAAAGGAAAAGAAAATAGAGGTTTTATGGAATTCGGAACGTGGGTCCGATTTCCGTCCCAGGCGGGAGGTTCTGGATGGATGGTAAATTTTAAGTCGAGTCACGAATCGGGGAGTGAGGGCAGTGCTTACGCCGCTCTGTATGGGACGCCTTTTAGCATGGGTAAATAATTCCCCGTCAAGCGTACCCAAGTGAGTGAAATAGAACTTCTGACCTCAGTACCAATATGACGCAGTCTGTGGGGAATTCGAATAGTTGGCGTTGATAGTTATGATCCATAGCTTTGAGGAGTCCCTTATTGGTTCTCTGGGCACTACTTATCCTATGCCAATTCCACGCAATCGTAGTGATTTGATAAGATATGATTGACGTCGTGTCATCTAGAAGGGATATGTATGGGGTTCAGAGGCACTGCCTTTATGCCGTTGTACATAGGGGTCCTGAAATAGCATGTTGAAAAGACGCACGTGGGAATCTTATGGGGCTGTGCACTAGTGGGGCCTCTTCTTGATTTAGCCGAACAGCCGAACTTTATATGGGATCGTGTCACCATGCAATATTTTTGCCCAGACCATTCTTCTCCGTCTGCTCCCCGTGTATGTATTTTCCATCTTTTTCGCCTTATCGTTTCTCATTAATATAAAAAGAGTTATCTGACCTGATCGATGTTCGTGCCATTCATCTCGAAGCCCTCCAAGGCGAGGTTGCGAAAACTTTACCGGAGGAAAGGAGGAGGTGGTGGGAAAGGAGGGGGTAGTAGTTCCTCGAGTGGGGGAGTGTCAGCAGGTGGGGGTGGCGGTACTGCAAGATCGTCTCCAATCACTTCAGGCGGAACCACGAGATCTGCGTCAACTTCCGGAGCAGGAGGTGGCACGCCAGCCGCCATACCCGCAGGCCAACCATTCGCCGGTCGTATATCAGGAGGAGGAACGAGGGGCCAAGTATACGGAAATCAGTGCGTTTCACGTTTGTCTGCAGTTGATCGTGCTTAACAGTACCACAGGCAGTACGGGAGCGGCTACCCTAACATTGCAGGGCGTGGCGTTGCAAATCGCGGTTTCCCATTTGTCTTCTGGCCTCTTGCCTGGGGCGGTATTGCAGGCGTAGGAGCTGGCGCGTACCTACACAATAGCGAGGTTCGTGGATTTTGGACTAGTCTGTTTTTTTTTTATGCGCTAACGAATGTCATATAGTATGGAAGGCCTAATAACGGTAGCCGACCGGGTGGGCCCATGGTCACCGCCGCTTTCATCTCTAACAGCACAAACACGACATACCGCCTTCTCGCCGACAATACGACGGTTGTAGATCTCCTACCCGAAATACATTCACAATGCGATTCCATGCTTTCAGGAAATAGCTCCACCTCGCCTTCTATGTATAACGATTCATTGACAGCTTTGCCTCAGCCAGAGCAGGCGATCCAATATTACCGCGCCAGTAGTGTGGCTCTTTCTCTCGACGGATACAATAATACTGGTGCGCTTGGGCCAGAGGGCACCCCAGATACGCCACTCCCCACGAATATCGACAGAGCCCTCCTCGACTGTTTAAACATGACCATCGGCACTTCTGTTCCTCTCGTCGATTCGGCTGGCATCAGGAATTGGGCGGCTCCGAACATGGGTATCTTCGGCCTTTTCTGGGTCGTTTGGTACATGACTCATCTCATTTAAATTCCTTCACGACCTGGGTATCTACCACTACGCCATCCCTCTGTTACACCCATGATTTCTTTTTATTATATTTATGAGTGCCATACCGACCAATTTCTAAATGTATTCACAGTATGTCAGGTTCTTTTTTAGGCACCCCCACGTATCTGACGAGCCTTTGGTTTTATAGACCTTTCGACATGTACACGTACCGTTCGCGATAGCTGAATACCCGTACTTTACACCCAGGCCTTATTTTGTACCCTGGAGGTGTCCTAGAGAAGAACTTAACTTCAATCGTATTTTGATGACCAGTGATAATACACGGTACTATTGGTGTGTTCCTTCTTGCCAGTTCAACGTCTGATGAGGTATACTTCCCCCGTGCTCTTCCTTTCACATGGTACCTGATACAGTGACGCTCTTGTGTGACTAGGAGAAGCCACATCGACCGAAGTCTTATCTAGGAAGAAAACGTGTTTATGGTGAGGCTGAAAAAACAGGTCGTCATGGGACCATGCCGTGTTTTCGGGGCTTTTTCGACAATGTTCAAACAGATGCAGGTCCATTCTCCGCGAGGATGTCCTTCCGGAAGAGAAGGCTATGAGGTCCAGAATCCCTCACACTCGACGTATGGTACGACTACCCATTGTTCCAATCTCCAGTTATTGAACCTGCGCCGCAACCTCGTTGGTGCCTTACACTCTCATAAAGTTGGCTGACAACTACTATTCAGTGAACAGAACTTCTCACTGAGTCACCACTACTCGGAAAGCTGTAGGCCCAGGATTCTTAGTGATGGGACGAGGTTGTGAGGCCGGTCTCAAAGGGGGTATTTGTGGCGTCTGTCTACCAAGTGGTTCTCGATAGCCTATTGAAGAACACTGTTAATGTGCTCCCCGGCTCGCGGCGCTTTCCGAACCTTGGGTCCACTGGTGTGGCCACTTATTTAGGTAGGTATAATAGCACCGGAACCCGGTGGCCTTACATATAGCTCCATTTCTATATTTCTCTTATTCGTCCTTTTTATCAAGGCCACGGGAATTGGAAATGCACTGCTGTTCAATTGTGCGAGCATTACAACTGGGCATTATACTTGAAAGAATCATGTTGTCCGAGGTGCATATCTTCCTTGCTGTATTTCATAGTTATTGAATCAAATGAGACCCTCCTATTGTCCCCTAGGCTGTGTACAGGCCTTGTACGAGTGGCCACACGCGACAAGGGCGACTATGGTACAAATAGCAGCTTGATCGTAATGAAAAGCGCCTTCGCCTTTTCTTTCGAGTTCAAGAACCGCATGTTCATCCCTTTCGTCTCCAGCTCCTCCGCTACAAAGCTCTCTCGAAGAAAAGGGGGTGGGGGACGAGGTGGTGGTGGCCTCGGTGGCAGTAGTGGAGGGAAGGCCAGAAAGTCCGGGAAAGCGAGTCAATCCCCTTCCATCCAAGTCGGAGGAGGCTCTACTGCTAAACTATATGGTTCCGAGGGCGGAAATTCTTTCTCTTACCCCAATACCTGGCCCAATCCTTATCTGATAGGTCGTCCTACCGGCGGTGGAAGTAGGCAAGATATCTATGGTTCAAGGCGAGTTCATAAGCAAATGACAATCAATTCCTTTCTAATTGTATGGTGTAGGCGATATGGAAGTGGATACCCCGGTAGTAGTCGGGCACGGGGGGTTACGGGGCGAGGGTTGCCCTTCTGCTTCTGGCCCATTGTTTGGATTAGCGCCATTATTTATCTTGAAGCCCCCGAGGTAAGCTTCCTACTCTATATAGAATCAGCCTCCAACATTTTTGTCAGTTTGGACTTCCAGGGCGTCTCGATCGACCGGGAGGGTCGCTGACTAGTGCTGCCTTCAAATCTAACTCAACTGGGACTACATACCGTCTGGGGGCAGATAACGAAACTGTACAGGCGCTGTCTGGCGAGGTTACCTCAAAGTGTTCGAATTTGATCAGCGATTTCAATATAGCACCTATCGGGAACACCAGCGATTCCTCGTGGGCCCAGCCGGAGCAGGCCGTTCAGTACTATCGCGGAAGCTCCATTGTCCTCACCCTGGATGGCTATAATAACTCGGCCGTATTTGGATCTGAGGATACGCCTGATACTGGACTCCCCGATGGAATTGATACGGAACTTTTGAACTGTTTGAATCATACTATTGGTGATGCTGCTCCACTCGTTAACTCTGGGAGATCTCTCGCACCTGGTTTGGCACTATGTCTTGTCTGCTTAGGATTCGTATGGTTCTCGTTTCTAGTACTTTGAAATTTGAATTGTGGAACCCTGTATACGTCATCTGTGGATATTCTCTGTTTTTACGATTATTTCCTGTTCCCATGCCACCGTGCCCGCCTGCATCTATTGTCAACTTGTGCCAGCTTAATGGAATATTGGGAATATGTTTATGCCTTCCTGCTAAATTACTATGCTCCGAAACGTATTCATTGCCTATATCGAAGCCTGCTCGTATTAGGTTAGACTCGCCTTATTTATAGAGCTATTGTGTTTACACTGAATCACTCCTATGGAGAGATATGTGCTCTAACTTTCAGCTGAAGGAAAATCAAGTATCGTTTATGAGATTTGGGCTCACCTCCTTAAATCACGTGATCTTCTGATTAAGGTTCGAGAATGTACAACTGCCTCAAACTTTTGAGGTAGCCCACGGAGCACACAGACTTACCACCCTTGCAAAAGCAAGGGCCAACGGCAGTCGATGACATGACGGAAGACTGGTCCAAGTTGGCCAGTATGAAGGAATACATTGGGTCCCACTTCCTCCCCCTATACAAACGGGGGAAACAAATCACTCCAAGCCACCTTAAAGGGGGGTCTTGGATAGGAAAGGTTTCCTCAGAAACCAGCATCACGGTCCGACTGGCACGTGCCCTTACCGGGCATGCACCTATCGGGGCATACCGGCAGCGCTTCCTCAAGGAGAGGGAGACCTATCTATGCGACTGCAGCATCAGCAAAGAAACCATGGATCACGTCTTCAGGCACTGCCCTAATCATGTGAGAAGGGAGCGCCCACGGAGGAAGCTGGCCCTCATTTGGGTCTGCAACTTCCTACATGATAACCCGTTGGCCTTCGGGGTCTTTCGGGAACCGAGAGTAGATTGAGTATGGGTACCCAAGCTAGGTGAGTGCTTGCCTGATGGTACCCTTGATACCTGGTCAAACACCCACGGGTGAGCGTACACGCGTGGGCCAGGTCCCTCAGGGTGAAATACGGCGTCCCTCGGGATACCGCCAGGGGGGTGTACCCCCTTGGGAGCCGGACGCGAGAAAGCGGCCGTGCTAATTACTTAGTAAAAGGATTGAGAACCTCGGGGGGCGTGCCCCCCCTTGATTACACGTGCTCCAAGTCCCGAAAGGGTCTACTATCCGGTCTACCGACAGGTAGCCAATACGCAAGCTTGTGAGCCCAGCAACGGGCCCCCTCGCCACCCTGCCACGTCTGACGGCCGTCTAATGCGTCACCCCTATGTTTCCCCCTCTCTAACTACGTTCGCACGTGACCGCTTCTGTACTAGCGTATGGCGGTATATAAAATGTTGAAGGAAAAAAAAAAAAACTGCCTCAAACTTGTTTGACTCACCCTAACACAGTGAATATCTCTGCAAAATCCCACAATTTATAACGGCGAGCGATCACACATGATCATCTTCTAGTAGAACTGATTAGAGATTGTATGGATCAAATACTTTGGACCCCCCTGCATCAAAAAGGTGGCGTATATGAAAAATCACCCTGATCTATCTGTTCTTCCTTTAAAAGTTCAAAGTCAAAGAAGAATAACAGCATTTTGGAGTCATATGGCTCTCCCGGCTTTTGACTTGAGCGATGGTGAAACTGCCTGAACCTGGCGGGTAATGCCCTTCTGTCTTCTCTACTGACACTTTTTTCAACAGTGCACAATGGTTGGCACTAGATTCTCCATCTCTAGATTGTCCCTGCTTATTTATACTATTCACATTCACGGGGGAAGCATAGAAGGTAGAGTATAAAGGCGATTCTGCTCGCCTATTAGTCGAAGCGCTTCATAGCATGGTCAGCAAAACCACTCGAACAGATTACAAAAGTTTCTTGTTAGATCCGATGATGGCCCCACTAGTAAGACTTTTTGAATTTAAAATTCTTTTTTTGCTGTTGGCTGAATTTTTACAAAGGGTATTCGCTTCCATATCAGGGAGCTCGCGATTTTTTTTCCAGATTGCGAGAAACTTTCCCTCGGAGGGCGGGGTCGATCATAGCTACCTTCTATTCTTCAAGCGGCTATTTGATTTAGTGAACGCTAAAAATTTGGAAATCGGACCCCACGGGTCTTACATGAGCTTTGTTGCAGCTTGGCACAGCCTTTTGACGAAACCGAGCAAAATAAATTATACGACAAGGTGGTAGCGGTGAATACTTACCCTCGGGTGCCTCCTCTAGACCCTACTGATGAAGCATTTAGGAAGTATATAGCATGTTGAGAAGCCAGAGCTTACCAGTGACACAACACATGTTAGAAGGTGCCAAGAGAGCAGGTATGTCACGTCATTTTGGTTTCCCTACACCTGAAACTAAAACAAGAGCCAGCGAAGAAATCAGCTCAAGGGCTTATGCACTCTATCAACGAATTCTCCATATCAGGGGAGATTGTCTCGAGTAAACCCACCCAAGTGGAAGAAAGGGCCCAATATAAACGGCCAGTCAGGATTTCGATTCGTCGTATGAACTTGAAGATCGATTCACCCGGGGATACGGGGCCTCCACAAAATGTTCTATATTGGAGGTTTTATGAAAAAACCTGAATAGCGTCGTCACAGAAGACATTTTTACTGTTTATCTATCCAGTAAATTCAATATGGGTAAATTTGGGGCTCTACGACACATACCTCAGTCTGTAAATGCCGAAAACTTACAGGCCCCATTTACGAACTGCCTTTCGATATTTTTTCTGAGGAAAACCAGCTCAGCCTCGAGAGTATTTCACAAGTAGAACATATGATGAAATTTGGAAGACCACTGTACGCTATTTCCACAATTGATAACACGGCTTTCACTGACGAAACCCTAGGTTTTATGCTATGTATAAAGGGGGGAATACCAACATTGTCACACTCGCCGTACAGAAATTAAATAGGCAACCGTTCAACCAAACACTGAATGACCAGCTTGCAGCATCTTTCATCAGACTTCTACTTGAATTTGAGCCTCTAGTTGAAGTGGCAAGGCACACGGAGATGGAGCTCATCGCAGGCCATATGCGAGTTGCTTATTCCATGCCGAAACATCGCCTTTACATCTATTCTGGGGCACCTTCAGAATCAGTATTAGCTGAAGCATCCGCATGCATCATGAAAAAAGTAAAAGGTGACTTTATCACTCAAGTTAACACATTTCTAGAACGTGGGACCATATCCAAGGGAGAATGGGGGGAGCTGGTTGGTCGACTTCTTCTGACGTTGATTCATGACAAGGCTATCTCGGCAGAGTATACAGGGTACATCCGACTCCTCAGTCGGCCGATTGGCATTCTCAGATTCCTGGAGGCTCTTATTGGCGGTGAATACATCCAGTCCGTCAAAAAATCAAATCAAAGCCTGCAAATGTTATTGGTGGCCAAACTCTTGAAGAGGTCTTTACGGACGCCCGAATCAATTTCACACATTTTGTGAAAGCAAGGGACACAAATATCGTTTCGGACCAAGCCTCTTGGATGGTGTTTATCCGCTGCATGGCCTTTGCTTGTGCAGGTGATTAGGGAATGATTGACGCATATATTCCAGTGTTGCTGCGAGACGAGAAGATCAATCAATGGGCAGTCACTGGAATTTTCGTTAGGTTCAGGGATCAGTCTACACCAGAAAGGGTGACGACTGATTCTACAGAGCTCTGTTTCTTCACCCAAGCCCACCCTGGTGATGAAAACGATGAGCTCTATAATACTCGACCATACATCACTATCGCTATAAAACCAAAAGCGTCAGAATTATTCGAGGGGAATAGACCAACACCAATGACAGCATCAACAGTTCCGGCTGGGTTCGCAGATCTAGAAGTCACCTCACATAAATCCTCACACCAAGCAGGGAAAGTTGGAACATAATCTTATAGTGGGTAGTATACGGGTAAAGTTCATCCCCGGCATGCCATAACTATCAACGGCTGCTCGCCCAAGGTATACGCTGGGCTTTTTACAATCTCCATGGAAACATTGAAGGGCATGATGCTCTCTGAATACGAAGTCCTCCAAGGGCACCCACAAACGAAAGAAAACTTAGATGTCGTACGTCCCCTCAAACCCTTTTGGTCTACAAGCGAAGGTTCATTTCATTGGGCTGCCGATTGAGAAGGTATCGAGTAGAAAATAAAGGTGAAGGGGCGTATTTGGTGGATGAGGATGCGGACGGGGACGATAATAATAGAGAATATGAATGTAGTGATGTGACTGATGAGTAATTTGAGATAATTTTATACCTCTAAATCTAAGAGCCTAACCCTAGATTAAAGAGTGAGATATCTCTGACTTTGAGCGTTAGTGGTGGTAAGTAAGTTAAGCATCGCAGTTAATATTGAGAGTCTTATCTCTCCCCCTCGTTCCTACCTGTTTCTGTCTAGGCTTAGGAACGTGAACCGATTTTTTTGATGCCCTGAACCTTGAAGTTAATCTCAATTCGTACAAACCTTCGTGTTTTCAAAAATCACGACACACCTGGAGAATTATATTCATTTCACGGGTTATGCGATGTTGTTACAACTGTGCAGTCTATATCGAGGGTGATGTACTCCAAATTACGCTGAAAAATTCCCAGCCTGTAAATTTTTGATGGTCCCGCGAGCGTCGCATTTTCGTATTCCGCAGTGATGGAAATCTGTGATTTTAACCAATAGAACCTCTCGGAGACCACAGGAAGCTTGAGAAATCCGGGATGGATCCCCTCAAGAATTCCAAGGCCATCAGGTATCAATTAGCAATCCGAGTTCTCGGGAAACGAAAGGAAGAAGAATTTAACCAATACATATACAAGCAGTATGGAGAACCCAGTTCAACTAACAATCAGGTGGGGCGAAAATGATGGGGCATATCGTGGAATCTATCGTTCGTGAGAGGTCCGCTGTCGCTCGTGTCTGAATACGCGAGCTCTTAGAGCTTCTGTATATAGTTACACCGGAATTGTATAGCCATTGGCCGAAATTGGTATCAGAATCGAGGACATTTGGGCACCAATGGTGGATATTTGGGTAGTTTTGTATTTTTAGGTTCGGAAGAGGTCAACATGTGACTCGGCGAGCTGGCGGGCTTCGGGTCATCGGTTACCATTTACGAACGAAACGACGACCATAACAAGGTGAAATGGTTTCTCTCGCAAACCTCCTTATGCGACAATTCCTTCATAAGCAACGAAGTGGAGCCGAGATGGAGCTATTTCCCCACACCCCCCTTTCTCGCTTGTTCGACTTTCCTTTATCTTCCTTTCAACACTGACCCTGAATCATACCCACAATGCATATCATCGAGCCTACCTTCGAAAGCGTTTCAGATAATATTGACAAAGGCAATATTCCTTTGGCTACATGGGCACGCTATTTACTTACCTTCTTCTAATAGTCAATATAATCAAAGGCAAACTCTGGGATGAACAAGCGCAGTTCGACGCTGGGAAAGATAAAACTCAATTTCGCCAGTTTGAAGCGGCCTGCGAGAGGGTAAAGAACTTCTATAAAGAACAACACGGTCCGTACTCTAACCTATGATAACCGGGAAAGCGGATCTAAATCTCTCACTGTGCTCAGAGAAACAAACTGTGGAATTCAACATCAATGCCCGCGTCAAGTTCAGAAAGGACGTACGTGCTCGGATGGGTAGGTTGACCCAAATTATCCAACACGTACTTTGAATATCTTTAATTCTCAGGGATTTGGGAGGCAATGGAGAAGCTCAATACCCTGGTCGATGACTCGGATCCTGACGTCAGTTTTATTCGGTTATCACAGCTTTATGGAAGTAATTTCATCCTTCCATTCAGACGGACGTATCTCAGATAGAACACCTACTGCAGACGGCCGAAGCCATTCGCCGGGACGGAAAGCCCGAGTGGATGCAAGCTGTAGGTCTCGTGCATGATCTTGGTAAGTTACTATATATATTTGGCTCAGAGTAAGTTTTTCTATTGCTGTGCCTTCCTATGTTTGCATTATTGGTAAATAACATTTCATTCTCAGAGGCCAGTGGGATGTTGTTGGCGTAAGTGAATGTACAGACATTTTCTGATCAGAAATTAATGTTACATTTCTCGTAGGACACTTTCGGTAAATTATCTAGATCTTCCTTACTATAGCTTCTTAATATCCAGTAGTCGTTGGTTGCCAATTTTCTGACAAGATAATATACCCGGAGACTATGGCCAGTAACCCGGACTCCAAGGATCCTATCTATTCGACCGAGTATGGCGTGTATAGACCACACTGTGGTCTCGAAAACGTAATGCTTTCCTGGGGTCACGATGAGGTGCGATATTTCTACCTCGTTATGCCATATTTACTTACACGTATCACTTTAATAGTACCTGTATCATGTGCTGAAAAACCAGTCCAGTCTTCCAGACGAGGGGCTTGCTATGATTAGATACCACAGCTTTTATCCGTAAGCACCGCCGCCGCTCCTTTGGTGGTTCCATAATAATGTTGGATATGTACAGGTGGCACAGGGAAGGAGCATACCGGCATCTGACCAACGCGGCTGATGAGAAATCTCTTGAAGCTGTTCGCGCGTTCAACCCATATGATTTATACAGCAAGAACGACGATACTGTGGACTCAGAAGCGCTGAAGCCCTATTACTCGAGTTTAATTGAGAAAATTTTCCCTGAAGTCATTGAGTGGTGAAGGTATACCGATAATCAGTACCCCGGACATTACTATGAACGTAACAATACACACCGATACTTACAACTACAATATATAAACTATATGTGGATTTAACAGCAAAATGTATCCGCGAGTCGTTCCGCATGTGCATCTTAATGGCTTGAATCAATTCCCTTTAAAGCTTTTATTCGAGTTGGGCTGTTAAATTGGCTGCACATCGACCAAACGCGGCCACTGTGCGCGGAATAGATATACAGTTAAACATGAACCTCCGGTAGAAAAACCTGGATCATAGTGATAATAGAAAGGTGTGAATTAGTCATAATATACCAGAGACCCCCAAAATGATCTATAAAGCTTCATGTTACACCCGCGATAGATGTCCACTGTGCGCTTCATCGAAGCTCAAACGCGAACCATGATCATCTATAGTGAGATCTTTAGGTCCTGTAAGCGCAGAGTCACTATAAGTCATAGTCAGGTCCTGTATACTGGGTATCGTGGCATGGAAAGTGCTCAGGTTGACTGAATTCGTATCTTTGATTCTTGTTCCATCGTTTGCAAGGCCGAGTCCAACACGGATGACAATCAATATAGGGACGATTGCCTATACACTATTTTTAGCCAGTCATCATTGAGGAACGATTACTACATACGCTTAATTGTGCTAGCATAAACTCCAGGATAACACCAGCGTTCATTTTCAATAAGTATGTGATCAATTGAATGAGGGCCGCAGACGTGTAGATGGCGCCAGATTCCACAACTAGCCAGACGAGGGACATGTAGCGTGTTTTGTAGGCACTCCCTGCGATCGACATACGAGAGGCGTAGTATATCCTAGAAGCGATAAGAGCAGTAGCCGTAATTTGTGTGACGATCGTGAGCACAAATGTGGACGTGATCCATGATAAAATATCCGATGTGAACACGGAGTCGGCGGAGGAGGTAGCGTTTGCAACGATCGTCTTGATGCCACAAACTTTGAATTCGAAAGAATCCCGGGTTAGTGCCTGGGGGGGCGAGTTATCAAGAGACCGGGAAAGGGGGATGCTTACTGATTGTCCCAATGAGAAGAAGTGCCTTGTACAGCGGTCCCCTGTGAGATCAAGAAAAGCAGCGGTGGTGATAACCTTACCGACGGTACACAAATTTTCCAGTTTCGTCCCCATATAACATAGACCCTCCAGATCTAAAGCCGAAAAATAAGATAGTAAACGCGGTTACCGCGGGGATTGATGGCTGACCAGGAGGCCATCGCCCAAGAAAGTCTGTGGATAGGGTCTATCAGGGCTCTGGAGAAAAAGTGGATTCGCTTAGACTTACGTTAAAAATATACAGGGCCTTTCGTTGTGGAAATACATTGAACCGGAAGAAGGCCGGAGGACCCCCCTCGAAGAGTTCCCGTTCGAAAACAAACCCCTGTAGCAGTTCACGAACTGCAAGGGCGACGTGGGCTGTAGATAAAACAAACATAGCAGTGCTGAATGACAAAAGAATGCTGTGGGAGAAAATTAGCACGAGGCGTTGGGCTTGAGAAATGACATACACAGATGAAGCCTTGCGCCCTCTGATATAAGATTTATTCAAAAATATCCCGCAGACCGTGGCGAACAATATAAAACTGAAAAGGTTGTAATCAGACTAAGTCAAGTGAAGGCTAAATCGATTCAACCAACTGGATCCCTGGATCGATGATAAGCTAGTCTTTTGACGTTTGTCACGTTGTAATCCTACTCACCGTATAATACACCCTCACACCATACACCCCCAATATATGCAACGTCAGCGGAAATGTCGGTGGGCATTTTGAGGTTCGTGAGCGGGGGAGAGTCGTAAGCTTGAGGAAACTAAAAGCCTAAGGTCCAGGCGTTAGACAAGAGGTCAAGTTCACTCTGTGGACTTCTAGTACTCGTAGAATCGTCACCACTATAACCTACCGACGAGTCTAGCAGATCCGCCACGAGCTACAATAGTGCTTGTTACTTGAAAGACTATGGAAGTAGAAAACTGAGGGGGGGGGAATACTCACTACTCTCGCCTAGGATCTACGACAGCAAAACGTTCAGGAAAAAACCCGTTGGTCGTGGAGAAATGTGGGGGTTGCATAAGCGCAGGCCGCGACTTTCCGTAATACACAAGGTGCTGCGTGTACACGGGCTGCTTCTATTTTTCCGATTCGGAGACGTCTGAGGTGAATGATGTTAACATCGGATTTACTTAATCGATGTTAGATGAATGAATTTTGGGTGCCTTGGGTTCGGCATAGGGGTTGAATGGGGCCGTAAGATAGGCTCAGGTGATAAATGCGATGACCAGGGGTAAGTTCAGACATTAGACCAGGGTCGCTATATTTAGGAGGCGGATAGTCATACATTAACGCTGAGAACGAGAGGGGTACGCAAATTCTAGAGAGGATCGAGAAACAAGGGCTTCTTTGTTATAATGTGTTCCTTTCTTCTTCTTGCAAGTGGAATAGCCTTCAGAAGTCTAGCGAAAGGCAGAATTGCTCGATTGCCCCGTGCAAGTTGTGCACATCTTAAAAGCCTCATGTGGAAATCGTGGGAATTTCTGTGGCAGCCATGACAACACGATGTTCAGCGAGGGAATCATCAGGACCTGACAATCACTTCCATGTTCAATGTCCACCATCGCCGAAATCCAGTTTTCGTTTCTAGAGGGGTCGAGTCAGAGGCGCGCGAGGTTTGAAAGTTAATGGTGGGAGGAGAGCTATAAAAAAAAAGTGTGATCAATCAAACACGGGTAATTATAAACCAACTTTGCTTCCTACCACCTCGAACAATGTCAATTGATTTAAGTCTAGACAGGCTTCATCGCCTTGTAGGCCATTTGCCTACATACACACGTCCTACTTGTCATATCGCTGGAACAAATGGGAAAGGAAGCGTCTCGTCGTTACTTTCTTCGATCATATACAACTCTTCACTCTCCTTCGGGCGATATAATAGCCCACATCTGGTCTCCATATACGACTGCATCGTTATCAACAACGAGCCTGTCAAACCCGATGCTTACGCAAGAGCAAAGGCCGAGGTCGAACGCGCAGACAAGGAACACGAGACGAAACTCAGTAGCTTCGAACTGTTGACCTTGACTGCCCTTTATATCTTCGAAGAAGCCAAGTTGGACATTGTAGTGATTGAGGTTGGGATGGGCGGGCGTTTGGATGCTACGAACATCATTCCCGACGAGGCGATCCTCGTTTCTGCGTTGACGGCTGTCGATTTGGACCATCAGGCATTCCTGGGGAACACAGTGGCGGATATTACAAAGGAGAAGGCGGGAATCGCAAGAAAGGGCCGTCCATTTGTCTTGGGACCCCAAAAACACGGAGAGGTGGCGGGCGTTGTGAAAAGTGTGGTCGAAGGAGTCGGCGGGCAAGTCGTTGAGGCAGTCCATGTAGTCAAACGGCCTTGGACCGAGGATATCGATGGGGTGAAGAGGGGTACGTTTTCTTTCGAGGCAGCGTCGTTCAGGGAGCCTTCACCACAACCTGTGACCATATCTCTCGCATGCTTCTCCAGGTGCATCCGCACTCTTCTACCCCTTTACGGCGAGCACCAACTCGATAACCTCGGCGTTGCAGTATCTATCGTCTCGGAACTAATTACCCATCCATCCTCGTCACACCTCAATCTTGGAACGCGAATAACCCCAGAAACCGTATCGGAGGGGATCAAGTCCGTGCGTTGGCCCGGTCGGCTCTCGTTCCACGAGCTCCCCGCGTCTGTTGTCTTGGCCGACGGTGCCCACAACCCTGCATCGTCTACTACTCTTGGAGCGTACATCACGCACCTCCTCTCGCTCAGTGAGAAAGACAAAACGATCAACATCACATACGTCCTCTCTTTGTCACACTCCCCACCCAAAACCCCACTCCAAACCCTCGCCCCTATTCTCCCACCAAAGCTCCCCACGAACCCAAACATTACGCTCAAAGTCAACGTCGCGGTCCTTCGGTTCACACCACCTGAAGGCATGCCTTGGGTGAAGTCGGTCCCACCATCCGTGTTAGGTGATGTGGTTGCCGAATTGGCGCCTGAGGCAGGCTTGTGGGTGGCAGAAGAAGACTCCAATGACCAGCTGGAGAACGCATTGACATGGGCGGCGGACGTGGGTCAGGGGGGTCTAGTAGTCCTCGCAGGAAGTCTATACCTGGTTGCGGATTTCTATCGCCTGATTGAGAAAACCTTGAATATGTAAATCAGCCTTTCTCTATGTCCAAAATCATCGACAACATGAAATTGTCCTATTCGGACCTTTTTTCAACGAGATATTTTGATTATGGTACGGGGAATGCGAGTTAATTTGTAAAAATCTTAAAACTGTTGACCTTCCTTATCCAGCTTTGTTCTTCTGAGTCGTGAAACCAATTGCTTTTCTTATGAGACCCCCTGAACCGTCAACACATAATTCAGGTTTACCTATGTCATCGCCGTGACCGTCTCCCTTGCTAACATTGTCTTCTCGACAACTCTACATATGGAGAGTTACGGACCTTGCACCCTACCACTCCCGGGAATCCTCGATTCGCCCTCTAGACATCTCGTAGAGCCGGAGTGACCGAAGAAGCCTCCAGGTACCTATCGGTGGCGAGAACGTTTCCGGATGCAGATTTAGACAAGTTTGTGATCACCCCAGATTTCTCATTAGCTTGTCTGACGTATTGTATCATAAGACTACAGTAGGCCAGGCCCGGTGCGGTGCGGCCCCATTCAAACCATCTAGAGCAGCACCTCGAGCTTTTTCCCATGTAATTTCTCTGATTGGTCGAAACAGATGATCGTGGCATGAGAAAAACTATCCTTTTGGTGCTATGGCTATCCTCCTCTTTATTGGTGCGGATCATTAGTGAATCTTTGTCGGGTTTTTCTTGTCCAGTCGGAAAGATTGAGAGACAAGTGAAGCGCACCGCAGGGGGTACGGCGTTTCATCTGCACATTTTGAAGGGGAAAACGCTGAGTTGGTAGTAAGCACATTCAGTTCTCACACCGAATTGTATTGACCGTTCTCTAATTCAGAACCATGCGGAAATCCCGAGTTATATGCCGTGATTATGGGGGATTACTGTTCACTTGATATTCATCACCTGCGACTCCAACGCGCTGAATGTTGCGGTCTGGTCGAGCCCGGCTTGCTTAACTAATAGTTAACGCCCATCTGCCGAGGCTATTCACACTCCTTCAAACCCAACATTTGGGACATCTGCACCTCATCCCACACTCCTGGCCGCTCCCCTTATAGGGTAAAACCTGTGATTGGTTCTCAAGTCGGTCCGCTGATGCCTCTCTATCTCTCAGGATATAGGGGTGGTTGACCAAAATTGATCATAATATCCCTTTATATGATGTGGTGTCGCCCTGCGTGTGTTCTATGGAATGTGGTGGGCCGGGAAATGCTTGTTGGACATGTGCGGCAGCGCCACCTTTATGTCCGCCCTTTCCCACCGGCCACTGCGATATAACGATCGGTGAGTTTTTCTGTTTCCCTGCAATGCCTGCTCATCAGGCTTCGCTGGGGTTTCCAGGAGTCGATGGATGTTACATCGTACGATCGTGTTGATGTTCGGCATCGGTCATGTGCATGTGCATGAAGCGGCGTCATGATTAACGTTGAGTGCTTATTTTTACATTGAAGCCAAATGGGGGTTGGCGAGGAGGCGTGTGGCGTTCCTGGGCAGACGATAACCTTGAACTCAGGAACCTTCTTTCGATACGCTACTGGGGACATTAGTGTTTACAATTCTCCTTTCCTTCCGTGATAGCACCCCCAGTTATCCCGAGTTACTCGTAGCATATCACGTCCGGAATATAGCGAGAGTCGGATGATCAGTAGTTCTCAAACTGTTGATGCACTAGAACAAAGAGATGCACTAAACTCTTTACGTCGTGATTAAACGCTCGAAACAAAAGTCATGTTCCCCTAGTGTGTACCTTCTTTCCTTAAAGCGTAATTATGAACGTCCAAACATCCACAGCCGCCGGAAGATGATAACTCATTTCCAGCATTCACTTCGGACATGACCGCCCATCGCTTGCGCAATGACATCAAGCCAACCACCGTGCCGAGCCTTGAGAACCCTCCCCCATATACGAGACAAACAACACTCACTTATGAGAACATGGCACCCAGACTTAGATTTTGTCGTGAGAGTCAGTTATTTCCAGACCCGGGTTCAATTCACACCTTCAATTCCCAAACCCAACATAATACCAATAGAAATTCAGAAGGCGATAGTATACAATGAGGCTAGAACTCCAAATTATTACATGGCGTAAGAAGTATCTGTCAGATAAAATTTTCATCAACGAGATCCGGCGTCCAAAGTGAGGTATCCCAGCAGCTTGAACACGAGACCTATGACTTTTCGTCCGCGCTGCCATCATATATCACATAGGTGGCGTCGCAACAGACGGGGTAGGGGGGGCTCAATTCGAGGGAGGGGCGGCGATTTCGTCAACCTCCCGCCATCCCGGGGCACCACGTTTCCACCCAGGGGCACCACGTTTCCAACCGGGAGCACCACGCTTCCAACCAGGTGCGCCGTCCTGTCAAACTAAGTTGAGGCACAGTGTGAAGAAGATTAGCATGGGGCTGAGCTTACCGTTGAATCGGACTCGCGCTTCCAGGGTGGGGCCGCTGATTCGTCGACCTCACGCCAGCCTGGGGCGCCGCGTTTCCATCCGGGGGCACCGTCCTATTGCCGGCCCAGTTAGTTATCGACACCACGTTACGGATGGGGGAGACTCACGGTTTCGTCGACCTCGCGCCAGTTGGGGGGGGCACGTTTCCAGCCTGGGGCACCACGCCGCCATTCTGGTGCACCGTCCTATACGGATACATTTAGCGCTTGTATCATGTCATAGTTTAAATGAACATACCGTTGAGTCTTCCTCACGCTTCCAAGGTGGGGCAGCGGATTCGTCTACTTCGCGCCAGCCGGGGGCGCCGCGCTTCCAACCAGGAGCACCGTCCTAACGGAAAGCGAAAAGGTGAGGCTAAGAATAATTAGTATCTTCGAGTATCGCTTACATCGACTGAAGCGACCTGCTATTTAACTATCAGCGACAAGGTTATGACCTCATGACAGGGGTTATGCTCACAATAGGTACAGCATAGACAGAGGCACCGATGAGGGAAAATATGCAGAGGAGAGTTTGGACACGCATGTTATTTTAGGATGTGGGTCGAGGTGAAGATGGGTCTGGAGACGTTTACGCTGGCACATTATATAGAAATGGAACATAACCTAATGAGCTGCTCCGGAAATTTGTGTGCCTATCACGAACCACACAACGAGCATCACTGTGGTGCTGTATCCCCATCCGGATGGAAGCACTATAAAAATCTGATTTGAGGGGCTGAGGTTGCGATGTCGGATGAACGTGGACCTTCGTATATATTTTTGTAGATCAGGTTTTAAATCACTTGATATCTTGGGTTATCTATTGTGCATGCCGATGATTGATTTTGGCGCCATAATAAGTTTCCATCCACGTTTCATATTCTCAACAAATAATACATACAAAGGGATCGTCAATAGCTGCCAGCCAATATTGTAACCTTAAACCCGACGCTACAACGGGGTACAAACGCCCGATAACAAAAATTAGCACATGACGACCTGGGATCCCGCTGAAAAGAACAACCGAAAGTTTACACGCCGCCCCCGCTCAAAACTTTAAAGTTTGAGTGGTTCATAAAGGAGTTAATTCCAGTGCCAAGAAGTTATATTGAGGCAGGTTATCTGAGCTGGAAATCAAGACCTGGGTTATCATTATACGGTCAATCGACATGTCATGAGTGCCTAATTGAAAAAATAGATAGGACTGGCCGATCCGTTATGCCGGTGAAGTAAAAACGCCCTCGGAAGGGGATGGACAGAAGGCCACTTTATGCCAGCGAAGGCCAGCGCTGCGGTTACAGCGTTTTTTGGGGCTTGACCAATTAGTATGTAAAATTTGGTGCCTTGTGCGCACAAGGCGTGCCTAAGAACTTCTAAAGGATTAGCGAGCCAACCAGTGTCTGGATGTAGAAAATTTCCGCATGGTGGCCGGTATCCAAGCTGGGCACTAATTAGGTCCAACGTTCTGCCGAGAAAAAGGCGTATCAGTGGAGTCTAAATTTGCGCTCTCGTGCCGGACGGTGGCGGAAAAATGACGTCGATTCCTTCCCACTGCTCACCAGCGTGGCGTTGGAAATAGCATTTGAGAATGGTGTTGTACCCCGGGAACTTTCCAAAGGGTGGTAGACACCTCCGTGCGTATGCGGCTCCGCGGGGTTGGCCTCTACGGCCGTCAGTATGGCTGAGAGAGCCTGTGGACATGCAACGCGCGGGCGTACGCGACACGCTACCCGCGAAGCCTTGTGAGCAGGACAAAAGAGGGAGTCATGCCAATGGGCGTGACCCGGTATAGTGATCGCTGCACATGGTCGACGTCCGCCTGAGGGACCGAAATCCTCGGAGGTATTAGTGTCGGCAAGCCAAGGCCGACAATCGCAACTACCGACAGCTGTTGCGTCTTGATGTGTCTTGGATCTTGATATGTCTTTCGCTGGCTGATTTGTACAGCGCTGGCGACTCCTCTGGGCATGCTAGAATCCTTTGGTATATTACCGGTGCGAGTACACCGAGACGAAAGCAAGGTGCCAGAGCACTTTGTCCTCTGCGGAGGAAAGTACGGCGGCCGTGGTGAACAGCCTAGGCGGGCCAAGATACCGACTCCCCGAGTCGCAAGAGTCTGGGCCATAAGACGCCCGGTATATTCTTAACTCAGGAACACGCGATCGCATGGTCCCAGCCCGGGCTCGAATTTACAAACGAGAAGCAGAACCTAGTCCTTCGACTTCGATGTTGTTAATGACCGTCGTCCTTGATCAGGGCTGGCTGGCAAGGAACAGCGTCAATTGGGGGAATAGGTGGGCGCAAAAGGGACATACAGGCACTTATCGGTGACTTCGAACGCAGTTGCCAGCCGCCTCGACGTTAAGGATATAACTGGCCATGGACTCGTAGCGCGGGTCTACATGCCTACGCCGCGGGACATGCAGGCCGTAGGTGCCAACTGACACAGCACGCGTCCCAAACTTCCAATGTTCTCGAGCCAGAGCTGAGTAATTATTGACCTCTGCTCGTATATACCTCCGCTGCCAAGAAGAAAACACGAGATCGTTGAAATCAGCCTATCATATCAGGTGTTCAGAGCAAAACAAGCTCCAGCCGTGGTTCGTGACATACCTGCCCCAACTGCTTCCTCACGACATTTTACGAACAGAGCACCCTATCTCCTCTCTCCGACCCCGGCCGAAGCAAGCTGCGTGTTCTTCCAGACTTCATTATTGACATACTTTGAGGTAGTCGTCGTTCCCGATGGGCCCCGTTGCTTTCTGTCCGGGTGTACGGTACACCGCAACCCCGCATTCCGTCGCTAAACCAAAAATTTTCAGCTGGATTCGAAGAAGAAGAGAGAAAGGCACTGAAAATGTGCCAAGTAGTGCCGGTGAGCCATAAGAGGTGGGGGGACTGACTGACGTGCGACTGGGAGGATGTTCGATTTTTCAGATCAGAAAATGCCCACGGACGACACGGACCCGCTAAGTCCGATATCGAAATCGATGCCCGATGCGGGATTATACAATACTCTTTTTAATGAGTGTTCGAATTCTTATCTGATGATCGGTGAGAGCAGGTTACGAGGTGCGATGGTGCCATTCATTTTTGGAAAATTATTCATAATGGACGTGCATAGCAGTGAGGGGCAGATGTGTGAAAATGATATTAACAAGGGACCGTGGATGGTAAATAGGTTAATTTGGTAGTAACAGAAAGACCGAAAATTTAAAGTCCGTACTGGAGAGCAGCACACGGCCGAAGAAGGTGCGATTTGGTGGTATTATGGAGTATGATGGCAGACAAAATGGAAAGGTATAAAAATTCATTCATCCTGTCTACATACCTACGGGCATGAGATAACATATCACTGATCGAAGTAGTGAGCCCCATAGGACAACCGATATAACCCGACATGCATTCGCAGAAGATCAGTCTATCCCTCCCTAAACCTTACATTCCCCTTTTTTCTAATTTTCTGGTTTCCCTATTCCCCGTGATAATCTACCTGGTCAAAACGATGATATGATATGTTTGATTTCTTTCCAATGAGCTTCCGGATCCCTGTCCTCTTCGACATAATAGGCATTGACCTTTTGAGATGCATCAATACAGATCCCGTGGGGACCACCACAGTTGTTCTCCGTGATGCATGCTTTCCTTATGCCCATCGAGAATCCTTCTGTATTTCTATCTCTGAATTCTTCCATTTTCCTAGAAAGGCTAGGCTTCGCCGCCCACGGCCATGAGAAAGGTTTGATTTCCGGAACAAACGTAAAAGCAGTTTCTTGAAGAAGGCTGCTGTTATACAGCAAACTCAGGTGATCTGCGAAGGTTTCGAGAGGGTGAGGCATAAAGTACAGGCGAGTAGGGACGAGAGCGAGGAATGTCAAGGATAAGAGGGCCATAGTCGCCACGGCAAGATTGAACACGGGCTGGTAGATAAGCAGTCTTTTTTCGGTGGAACCGTCAGGATATCCAACGTAAAACATGCTCGTCGCGAATATCGGGAGGAGAGAAGATGTGAAGGATAAGAACGACGAAAGAGCGACTCTCCAGTGTTTGTTCCTGATCGCGTTTATCGTGATGAAAGGGAACAGATCTGCACTGTAATTCATACCCAAAATATGGAATCCGGCGTTCCCATAGTGGAGATCAGCGTATGGCTGAACGACTCTGTAGAACTTGTCGATATTTCCAAGGATTTGGCGGTAGAAGACTGCGACGTATGCCGGGAAGAAGCTCCACAATATGTCGGCACAGGATAGTCCGAGGTAAGGCAAAGGGGCAGTGGGGACGAGAGGATCAAACCCATCGTCACGGCTACCTCTAAGACCCAAGGAGAGTGCAGCGACGAAACCTCCGAAGAGGGCCGCAGACCATATTGAAAGGAAGGGGGACCGAACAAACCAAGGAACGTAGTCAAATCGAGCTGGGCGTGGATTGGCACAAGGGGGGCTTGTAATAGAAGCTGTATCTTCATCTTCCGGAGCCACTTTCTCGAGAGTTGCTGGAATACAGAAATTAGCGAATACGGGAGGTTTGGAGAAGATCAGTGCATACATTCGGCCTCCTTATCCAGAACGTATTTGGATAGGGTATAATCGGGGGATATATGATACTTCATACTCGAGAGCCGTCTTCTAACTTTCCATGGATAGCGCTCGATATCCAAACCATGGAAATCCTCCCATATATGTTTTGCTCCTCGCGCCATTCCCACCAGCGTAGCTATCGAACCTGGTTCCTCCGCCAACCCGGTACTTCGCCTGAACAGAAATACCATGATGGTCGATGCTATAATATCAAGGGTGACAAGGCACGCAATGACACCAATACACACGCCCACATTCATCTCCCACCCCTCAAGGCCGTAGCTGTCCCCGTTTCTAATATACTGTCTTCGGAATAAATTTCCAGCAAGGATTTCGATAACGAACACAGTCGGTGCATTAAGGAGCTCGAGCAATTCATCGAGTTGTTTTGGAGAGCCGAAGGAGGGAATTGTAGATTCGAAGGGAATATGCGTAGTGAGGATGGTACGAAAGGCGTGTCGATGCTGTACCTTCCCAGAAGCCATAATGCAAAACGGCATAGTTTGGGTAAATGCCCCAACTTGCTTTACTGCAACGAATCTGAGGATAGTTGCGATATAGCCCGGTATCAACCCATCAAAGAAGATCGACGGGCCAGTGAAAGGACCATCGTTGAGACGGATGAGCCATATAATAAGGGGGGCAATACATAGGATGGTGGCGATCACATAGGAAAACAGAACGAGGTTCGTGATGAAAATGGGGCGATACCTGAGGGGTGGGAGAGCCATTGTCGTCCTCGAGTAGGTGTAGTTGCATACTTAAGGAAAGGGAGGACAGCATGTGGCTGAACTCAGCTGTCGAACCCAGGATGGCTCCGTGCCTGTGATCGATTCGAACACCACTGCGCCCAGGTTTTGGAGATAATATTTCACGAGGAAGCATGTTTTCCGCATTATGAAAGGGGCGTATCTCCCTATCCCTGCAAGGGAACGATATATCAGAGCGCGCAGTGTACACAAGAAGCGCCAAAAGAAGCGCCAACATGTTATTGGATGACGCACTCCATTTTCACCAAAAATGGCCAGCCCAACGTGTTCAAAGTGAGGCAGTTTTGCCCTGATATTACCGCCAGGTCCATGTGGATATCGAAGGGACATGTCGGAAATTTCCTCGTGGCCCCATCCGAGCCAGGCGGATACCAAGACTAGGGGAACAGATCAGGGGAGTTTTCAGAATGGCATAGTCCTGTCCTTAAAACTTCAAGCGAAATGTGGGTTTAGAGGGGTCGCCTATTCGGACCGCCCATTTCGGGAAAGGTATAATCTGCAATCTGCCCAATTACTTGCAAAGTTGCATGAATCATGCCAATACTTGGAATAATGAGACGATTTTTCTGCCGTAATGCTTTGAAGGTTCCGGTTGCGTTGGTTCAGGATGAAAGATTTGCAGGTTTAATGAGACCTATTTTTGGTTTGGAACGCGTGTTACGAGCGACCGGGGCCGTGCTGCCTATCCACAGGCCATCTTCCATCGATATGACTTCCCTGGAGCCGCCTTCATTATTGATGCAATGAGGTGAATACATGTATCTAGATGATCTGCATGGCGTGTCAACATATTAACGCTGTCATTGAAGATCTATATGACTCACATTATCGGATTATTTCATCTCGATAGTGACTTACCCTTTGCCGCTCCTCACGGGGTCAGTTTTCAATTAAATGTCAACCTCCAGTCGAGGGTCCGATGATGGTATTTACGTATAAATCCCATCTTGGGACTATAATCTTCAGAACTTTCCGTGTTTTAAAAGTTATCTTGATATTCTCAAATGCTTGACTGTTCGAGCGAGTCGTCTGCTATGCTGCCAACTGGATTCTAGCGTTGAGGATCCGAATTGTGGCAGTGGAAGTCGGTCTTCGGTAGTCGTTTCACGTGGTCAGCAAGAGGCGCCCAGCCACATTAAACTTTAAATGGATCATGGAAAGTTAGTACGTTGAAAATTCAATAGATAGTGCATGACCTGACCACGATGAATTCGCTTACCCGATGTCCACATCACAAAAATGGAAATGCGTGGGGGTCGGCTTGGGTATATCCGGGAGAGTCGCGGGTTGTTTGAGTAAGTCCTGTGAAATCTGTCATCTGAGCCGAGTTTCGAAAAGTTGTGCAACTCGAAAGCGGTACCAGGTCAGAAATTGACGATTGGCAATGGTAGGGCGAAAATCTGAGCCGAAAGCCAACCAAAGCAATTATCGGATATTGCCGTGACGCAATCACTGAAAATATTTCCAAATCTGGCTCAACCTCCTCAGGCTCCTCCCATGATACACCAACCAATGCCGCCGTCGTATACGACCCCACGGACCGCACTACAGCAGATAATCAATAACAACTACTCCTAGATCAAGTTCCCAACACTAACTGACAACTGTTGCCCAGATTGTGACCCGCAACCATTGTTTGGAGATTTAAGCCACGAGAGAGCATGGCTGTGCCTATTCGTATATTTTGTTCATCAAGAGCACTGAGCGCAGGCAGTGAGGAATCGCGAAGCAAAAAACATCGGACTTCAACAATCAAAAAGGCCATCTCGGATTATCAAGGAGTACCAACAGATTGTTAACAACATTCAAAGGGACCAACTATCAATCACGCACCAATAGGACAGCTCGCCTAAAGTTTGAAGGTTCAAGATGTGGCGGGCAGGACAACGAGCTTACAGAAGCAAATTTGGTACACACTTAGTAAGTGTTTATATCACGGACCCAGGCGTAGCAATCAAAGCCTGATCATCCCTTGAGAACGCCGACTCAAACAAGGGGACTCCTCACAAACCGCAGGAAACAACCAATTACATCAAGAGTGTCGGACAGGGAGTGGCGGCGAATCACATTCACCCAAACCATAGACACTAACACCACACCCTACAAAACGACTCTCGATGACCCCCCCGAGTACATGGGGTCCTAAAGTTTTGCGACGCATTGGGAGTAAAAAATAACCCACCTGCTGACAAAATCGGATCACAAAAGCTGAAAATTTCAGGAAATCGAAATATGCAAGTAAATTGATCATGATACGTATTTGCGTATGACTCGGATGTATCAAGTTCGACTCCTAGATCCCCTTCCAAACCCGACACCCCCTCATACCAACTCACCCAAAAAATCGAGGGAAATCCAGATTCTAACCATCCGAGGGATCACAAAAATTTGCTAGGTTCAGGCCCAGATACTACTTCTTAAATCTCTGACTCCGACTCCGAGTCAGCCGCGGATTCCAGACCTCAACCCCATTACCGTCAAGTCTCCAACACTGGTACCGGCACTGGCACTGGCACTGACAGGGCATATGGAAAACTCAATATTCAAAAAACAAAACCACCCTCGGGGGCTCGTCCTCGGTCGAAGAGGTCTATATGTATGAGTAAAATATAATTACTAGTATTACTGTACGTTCCTGCTATCAACGTTACTCCCAAGTCTGAATTTTTCAAAACGTTCACTGGCCACTAGTCACCCTCAGTTAAAAAAATAAAGTCAAACTTTAGTCATGAGATTTAATTTTGCCCAAATGTAATTGTCAAGAGCCAACCCAAAGTAGTTGGAAATCATTGTTTTCCTTCCTAATGGCCAAATCCACATCGAAAGTTGATAAAATCAAGATTTTGGATTACCTTTTTTACTGAC
>MU150280.1:239127-253645 GCA_015584075.1 Collybia nuda
GAAACTAATCATAGTATAGAAAATACAGAATTTGACGAGCAAGAAGAAGCCCAGCGCGCATTTTTGTGCGACGCTCCTGAGGCCTCGAATGAAGAATTTGATTGGGACCACAATTTGGACTATGGATCGGATGAGCGCAGGACTAATAAGGACCCATCTCCGCCCACTCACCTATCCATATCAGCTGCCTTCGAAGCTCCTGGAGGAGCCCATACCTTAGTTCATCCGACTACTTACACTCCCACTGTTCCAGCAATAAGCCAGTGTACTACACGGCCCCCTCTACTAAGTGGTACACTTACTGCTTTCACACCCTCCATCAACGAGGTCATATCTTATGAAACTTCAGATACGACCACTCCACCTGAAATCATTCAAAGTTTTGCAACCATGGAACTCATCAATCACACTACACCCGAAATTCCAAATTTGACAGCTAGGGGTCGTGGTCGGGGTCGCGGGGCAAAAAGCAGGGGAACAGTGGTCACTGATAGTGTCCCGCGTGCTACCCGTCGTTCACGAAAGTAGTTTACATTGTACTTATCTACGATATATGCTTCCATCTATGCACATCTTCGCATCATTAAATTCCTTTTGTTTGTTATCGATTATGTCAGCCACTGACAAATCACAAGTCACGGGTTCGTTGGAATGTCCCATGACTTCAAATTTGTCCCAATTGGTTACAGCGCATTTCAATCCCTTACTTTTACCACACCGAAATTCTGCCTCCATGTTGTCTGATCAACTTCATATAGGTCAACGTCGTCTCAAGCTACTTTCCTGAGCAAGTATAGTCTGAATCATTTAAAGTTATAGGTGTCGACACTTACTAATAAATTTTAATGGTAACCACAGCTGGCCGGTCCCCTCTGACGTCGAACCATACTGTAACACAAACCACGCACCCTTATCCTTCATTTACACACTAGGAATATGCACAGGCTCTGAATGATGTACGTTCATATTTTCCTTCAGTACCCTCTGAATCACATACTGAAATTATGCGTCAGAAGGTTCCTAATCACCATTCGCACAAAGACTCTAACAACGGCCACACCCCAGCTACTACGACACCTTCCCCATCGTGAATGCCGGACCCTACACATCGCCTAACCCATCGGTACTAAACCAACCTGTACATGGCCAATCCCTGCGCACGCACACCGGCTGGGGGTGGTGTGGGTGCGGTGTGGCTGCATACCCCGTCTCTCCTTCCTGCGCGCTCAGCTACAAAGGCCGGAACCATGCTACTGCGCACCCGACCCGGCCTTACCAACCTGGAATAAAGTCTCATCCGATTCTTTCCGTTAATTACTCCGTACGCAACGCAGGAGTAGGGTTCAGTTATCGATATGCCGGGGTACTTGTGGAGGGTTAATAGCGTTGTATTCCATAGTTATGAAATTGGATATGCTTTCAAAGATCTCTAACCAGTGTGCTAAAAGAAAGGCGGGGGAGAAAAAAAAGAGACCCTTGATGATCATTGAAGCCTAACCGTGATCAGGCCGGAAAACTCCTCCTACGGTAAAGTTATTCAGGCCCATTCCAGCGTGATTAGGGAGGTCTTCACCTGAAACCTCCTGGCTACGGTAAGGGTCGTTCAGGTCTGATCCAGCGTGATCAGGGAGGTCCTGATCAGGCCTGATCAAGCCTGTTCACAGGGATCCTGACCAGGCGACGTTTGGCTGATCAGGCCGGAAAACTAACCCTCCCTGAAATAGCCTGATCAGGCGATATAACGCGTGATCTGGCCCTGGGGATATTTCCGACAAACCACCATCTCTTCGTCAAATGCCCCGAATCACTCTCCTTCCATAGAGCCCAATTCCACACGAAACCTTTTCTTTTTTTCCCCCTCCCACCCACTCCTTTGTGTTACTTATCACATCTCTAATATTCTTTCACTCTGCTCTTCCTCAAATGTACACACTGCCTGTTAGCGTTTACGTTGGGTGATCTCCAGCCCAGCCCGTTCACGCCAACACCACCGGGGGTCCTTCGGTTCACAAGAACCAAGGGGGGGGGGGGTCTGACGCGCACCGTCATGGCAGAGGGGCACATACCTTTACTACCCCTACCCTCTCCCATCAGAACCAAGAACGGTGCACGAAACAACGTCGAACAATGAACAAAAATGAAATTTTTTCAAAAAAATACAAGTTATTAATAGATATCAATACCGAGTCTTGATTCAAAGTCTTTTTTTTTTTTTTTTTTTTTTTTTTTTTTTTGGGAAACGTAGAGTTGTGTCGTAAAGGTGCAAGGTGCAAAGGGCAGGTAAGCAAGCGAAGAAAACCGGAAGGGGTGGGGAAAGGCTACACGGGATATATACTGCGAGACGAGACGAGACGAGGCGAGGCGAGGCGATATAAGGCTACAGTGGGTATGGGATGGGGGCGAGAACGAGAACGAAGATAATGAGAGAATGCGAGAGTGGAGAGTGTGCGAGCGTGTGGTCAATGAGAACGAGAAAGGAAGGAAGGAGATTAAAGTGAGATATAAGAGGCGCGGCCTAAGCATAAACGTAAACATCGACATCGACGTAGAGATAGAGATAGATTCATGAAACGTGAGAAGCAAGAAGCAAGATCTGAGGAGTCGGAACGAGGGATGAGGGGATGAGCGAAGACCCGGGACCGAGGAGCGCGAACCGAGGATGGGGAACGGGGAACGAGCAAAGGGAAAGCGTCGAATAGGCGAGGGGGGGGCGAGGGGGGTGGGGGCATCTCACTCCTGCATAACACCAACACCAACACCATAATACCCCTGTCCAAACTCATGTTCATGCTGACACTCCCCACCTCCACCCCACATCCCCCCAAACCCATACCCCATCTCCCCCCCCTGCTGCTGCTGGTGCTGCTGCGAAAAATCAAGCCCCAACCCCGCCCCGCCACCCATCCCAATCCCGAAGCCCAAGTCCGAGCTCGAGTCCGAGTCCACGTTCAAGCCGAGACCCAAGCCGTGGTGGCCCATGGTGTAGTCCCCGCTGGGGGCCGAGAACGACGCCCCGGTGAATTCCTTCCAGATCGCGCGGAAGGAGCCTTCCCCTTCCTCTCCTCTTCCTCTCACCCCCGGCCCTGGCACCATCGTGGGGGCGGAGGCGGGGTGGGGCTGTGGGGCGTGTAGCTCTAGCTGTCCGTGTGCGTGTGCGTGTGGGAGGGACCCGGTGGACGAAGTAGGCGAGCCTGTGTATGTCGTCGATGGGTTCGACGACGAAGTCTGTGATGCGGTCTGGGAGGTGTTGGTATTGGTGTTGGTAGTAGTGGAAGAGGTAGGATCAAGCGACATCCACCCAAACTGATTAAGGTCCGGAGAGTTCGTAGTCGATGTATACGGAGACCCATACATCCCCTGCCCCTGCCCCTGCCCTTGCGCCTGGGAGGAAAGGTGCGAAACCCCATGTGGATCAACACACGCCCCCACACTATCATGCGGCGAGATCCCCTCCAACGGGCCCAGCTCCATCCGTCTCACCTGCTGCCCAGGCGACACCCTACTGCCAAAATCGTCAAAGTTCATCGCCATTCCCATTCCCATCCCCGAGCTGGAGCCGGGGCCGGAGCTGGGGTGTACGGGGAAGGCGAACCCGGACCCGTCCGTGGCGGCGCCGAGGAAGGAGGGCTCGAAGAGGGAGGTGTCTACGTCGGGGAGGGGCGAGTCGTCCCGCGTCAGGGAAAGCGGCGTCGGCATGGTCCACGAGCGGTGCATAAGCGCGGGCTGCGCGCTCGACGCGCGTCGTTGCCCCAGCATCACTCGCTGCTGCTGTTGCTGCTGCTGTTGCTGCTGCTGGTGGTGGCGGGCGAGTGTGGAGATGGGAGTGGATGGGCGGGAGGAGAAGAAGGGTACGGAGGGGATGAGGATGTTGGGTTGGTGTGTGAATGATGGTTGGGTTTGGGTTTGTGTTTGTGTTTGTGTTTGGGGGTTGGGGTAGTGTGGGTAGTAGTCGTTTGGGAGGGGGACGCTCGATGATCGTCTGTGTCCGTACGCATACCCAAACCCAAACCCATTTCCATGGGCATGTCCATTCCCATACACCGGGCTATCATCCTCCCCATCCCCATCCCCACCCAGCCCAGCATCGCTCCGCTGCAGGCGCAAATCCAAATGGCGCACAGCCGCAGCGAGCTCATCGCCCTTCTTCCCCTCCAAAAGCAACTGCGCGACCTCCTCGCACCGGCGCTCATCCTCGAGCGTGCTCACCGGCTTGTCCTTCTTCTTGTCCTTGTGCTTCCCGTGGATGGGCTTGAACCGGTAATTCGGGTACCGCGCCTTGTGCTCCGCTTTCGCGTGCTTCGCCTTGACCTCCCACACTTTCTTCTCGTCGAGGGGCAGCGAGCGCCAGCAGTTGCCGATAATCTTGGACAACGACCCGTGGTTCGTCTCAATCGACCCCGGGACGTGTTTCTGCCTGACAAAGTCCGCCCGGAACAGCATGAACGCGTTCGGCGGGCGCGGGATGTAGCCCAGGGAGCGGCGCTTGCCGGGGGGGACACGGCGCCGCGTGGGTGGGGGCGCGGGGGTCTGCGAGGGCGGGAAGATGGCGGAGGAGGGGGAGGGGGGATCGGGGGTGGAGGAGGAGGGGGAGTCGGGGTCGACGTACGATACCGGCGTTACGTTGGGAGCGAAGGTGACGGGGCGGGCTGTGCCGTAGATACCTGCTTTTACGGGTTGGAGGGCTGGGTGGGAGCAGGGGGGTTAGAGCGGGATTTAATATTTTTATTTTGGAGGGGAGGGAGGGAAGACGTACATAGAGCGAGAGAGGAACGGCGTCTTCGCGATAGACGTACGGCAGGCATGATGGAGTCTATCGTGATTCTAAAAAACAAAAAGAAACAAAACCGAAAAACGTGATGGGAGGAGGAGGGAGAGCAGGAGAAGGGACAAGATTTGGACAAGTCAATGGGCCTGATTGTTCTCCGCTGCTTTATACGAACTCTTCCATCAGGGCAGTTCGCATCCACCTCTCCATCTTCCCATCTCCACGGACCCCGGATACCCCCTTCCCACCCAGCCAGCGATGTCGATTGATGCTAGATGCCAGACTTGATGAACCTTGCAGAGAATGTTCATCTCGTCTGAGCCTCCATGGCGACCAACCACCACCCAAAACCCAGTGCATTGTCCGTTCCCAAATATCCCTGCCCAACAAACCCACAAATCGTTCGCGAGGCTATGCCATTCCCGGGCGGGCGTCTCTCGCGTCTCTCTCGGGGGACTCGTCCACGTGTGCACAAAACCCCGGGAGGGGGGGGAGAGCCTTACCGCATTCGTCCACCCCCTTGTCCCATACCCCGATTTGGGACTTCGTTTGTGCGGGTCCTGCTTCGTTTGGCGCCCTTGTTCTCCGGCGAATTTTCGTTTTTTCGAAAAAAACTTGATGTGCTTACGGAAGCACCCGTTTTTTCGATCAGACCATCTTTTTTCCCCCTTTCGTTCGTTCGTCTCTGCCGAATAATTGATCCAGTGTCCGGTAATGAAGACGACCAACAACTGTTATTCATCATTTAATCATGCACTCCCCCCCCCTCCCCATCTAGGCCTCGAATGTAGGTTGCGACGACCAGTGCGAGTGTCGATTTCGGTCGGGCGTAGGAACCGCCCTGTCCCACTCGGCAACACGTCGTTCGGCATACGGTACGTGGCATGTACTACATCAAAAGAAAACTCTCAAACACTACATAAACGAACGCATCAAGCTCTAACAGTAACAAATTCAACGTTCAACTTACGATCCTAGGCGAAAGATTCCGTATGTATGTATATATATATATATATGTAATATGTATTATAATGATGTGTACGTTGACTGACTTGATGACGGACTATCCTTCCCGTTTTCTCCCAGTCCGAAACTCGCTCCCTTTGGCGAAACTATATCAAATCAAACCATATCAAATATCAAATCAAAAAAAAAAAAATAACTCAATTAAAATAATTATTTCGAATCGAAGCAGATTCAACCATCAGAGCAGAGACTCGGAAACAGCGTGGCACCCGAACTTCTGAACCTCCCTCCCACACCCCCCACCCTCCACCAATGACATAACCATATTCATATTCATATTCACAATCACAATCCTAACCATAACCATCCAAACTCCCACCCCCGAAAATCAAAAAAACCCATCCGAGGCATTATAGATTCACATCTTACAACTCCCATCCCCGGATCACTCCCCCCGCCCGCCCCCTGACCCGGATAGAAGCAGCCTTCTGAGCACACATCCGTCTATAGCTTCCTTGCGTCCTTGTTCTCTAACCGTCCATCGTCCTCCGTTGGAGGAAGGTTAACTCCTCGCGTTGCTTGGATACCCGCCCACGCCCCCACTCACCCACTCACCCAGACACCCGCTGGCTCGTCAGCGAAAACAAACGTGTGTGGGCCCTGGGGGTTGGGGGTTGGGGTTTCTGGTTCTGGCGTCGTAGGCATAGTACGGTATGGTATGGTATGGTATGGTATGGTGCGGTATCGGGGTTGGGCGCCGTCTGTGGGTTCTAGAAGCACCACCAATTCCCCGAAGAGCGGTGGTGCGACGACGGTCGACCGTTCTCGTCTGCCACCCTCCCTTCTTCTCGGGTCCCGACGCCACGCACGCTATTTGGAATTGTAGATTTCCGAATCCCCGGGCTGTCGACCGGCGCACATGGAAATGGGTGTAGCGCTGCGCTGGTGATGGTGTTGGTATTGGGCATTATGATTATATAGTGCACGATAGACGATAGAGGATGCAGACTATACTTGACCCCCCCAGCCCACACCCAACACCCAACACCCAACACCCCACTCCCACTGTCATCCTAATCCCAATCCCGAATGTACATCTTGGCATGGCGATCATGGACCCATGAATCATGATCTACAGTGCGTCCAGATGGCCGCCGGTACGGTGTCTCAATAACATACCCGGTCGGTGTTTTTTTTTTTTTTTGCAAAAAGTCGTTACACCCCACACAGTGGCACGCACACCAGTTTTCGTAGTAGAATACAAGGATATGATCGTCGACGCACTCCAATCTCCAATCTCCCAGCTTCAAGCTCAGGTTTCCCAACTCCCGACCCCACAGCATCGGACAATGGGATCTACAAGGATCTTGATTTCCTGGAATTTAAATTATCGGGACAACGGGACAACGAGCCAACTACAATAACAACAACACCAACGACGGCGACGACGACAACGAAAAAAAATACTTTTCAACTGATGGTCGCGAGCCTGAGACCCTGTTACCCGCCACCTAGAGCCCCAAACTATCCAGATCTCACACGAGCTAGTTGTTTAATTAACGTATGGGTCTATGGCGATGGCGATGGCGATGGCGATGGCGGTGGGCCGATGGTTGTGGTAGTGGCACCGGCTCTGAAGCTGACGCTGATAATCAGGGACCCTAGGCCCGGATCGGTGTTCTGGCCTTGTTGTGTCGTGCCGTACCGTGCAATGAAGGATGAGCAGCGATCGATGATAGTGGTGATCGATGGCGATGATAATCAATATTGGAGATCGTTATGATAAACCACCCCTGAGCACTGATCGCCCACACTGCCATCCGATGCTCGATATACGACAAGTAACAACGTTCAACGTTCATTGATCATCGCTCATCGCTCGTGCATCATGGGGCCGTCGTTCAAACTTACAGGGGCCTACCACCGATGCGGGTTTTGCATGCTGCACGCAAGTTCCTAGATCCCGCCTCGAGTCCCGACGCTCACCCGACACAGATCAAGCACACCCCCTCGTGCTATTTCGAGCTTGACACACACACCCCGCCCCCCGCCCCAATCAACTCAGCCAATCAAGCAGACCCAGGCCCCCTGTAGCAGTGCCACTGACGACAGTTTCCGGCTCAGGGCCCGCGGTGATTTGGTTTACTTCGTTATCTATGGTCTGCATCTACAATCTATAATGTGCAATGCGGGATGTATGATGCATGATGGCATGTCTTCTAGTTGGGGCATGATCTTCCCCGGAGGCGTCGAATACTAGCAATGAACGGCGATCACTGGCAGCAGCAGTCAACGCGCGACCAACAGATGCAGGAGGGTCCTTGGGGTCCCTTGTCAATTGCTTCCCTGTTCCGAGTACCCGTATTCTCGTATTGAAGTTCCTCGCGTTCTTGTGTTCCCGTGTTGGGTGTTGGGGCTGGTCTGCTAGTGGATTTGACAGTAGCCCGTGGGTGCCATTGGTCAAATTGAAGGACCGTGCGAGGGCATTTCCTGGACTTGGACTTGGATCTGGGTTTGGGTTTGGAGTCTAGTTTAAATCCGGGAGTTCTAGCCTTGATTTTGGTTTTTTTAGGTTTGATTCGTAGGTGTTAGTGTCGGTGTCGGTGCTCGGTGTTCGGTTTTGTGTGTTCGGTTTTGGTGTTCGGTTTTTTGGTTTGAGTTTGGGGATTTGGGTTATTATGGGCTGGAATAGGGGGGGGTATTTGGGTTTGGGCTGTGTCGTGAGATGATGAGTTGATGGGGAGGACGGCTATTGTGTGAGTTTCGAGTTAATACTTATACCCATTTCCTGGTATTGGCGAATAGGCTGCTCCCAGGGCTCGGGTTTTTTTCTTGCTGGAGCAATGTTTCCATACACATAAGACATATAACCGGAAACTAGCTACACGCCTCCATGGGCGTTACTACTTATATACACGGACGACAAAATCGCCCCTCAAAAGCCGAACACAGCCCCAGTTTGATGAACGATATCTAATATCTATCCCAGACTCAGGCTTAAAATAACACACTCCAGAATGCAAAAAAAAAAAAAATCCAAATAGACAAGACGGCCAAGGTAAATCAATCCCCATCATCAATCACAACTAACAATTAATAGTACCAAGTCCATCATCACATGTATCATGCCTATCACGCCTCGAGGTCCCCTCCTATTCCAGAACCAGAGCCTGAACCAAGATAAAGCAAAGATCACCTCGGATATCAGAACCCCCTCGCTCCCCAGGCCTGCTATTTTTAGAACCTCTCCTGATTAGTCGGACACCTCAGATAATGCACTTGTACTTTTGGAAACTTCACAAAGGTTACCTATCTCCCCAGGTGAGGCCTCTCCCCCCGCCCGCCCATTGACTGGGGTCAATAGTTGTAGTTTTTTTGGGCGCTGGTGGGGGTGGGTTTGTCTCTTGCGAGCTCGGTGGAGCAGGTCGGGATCTGGAGCTCTGCGTGGGGGCTTCTGCGTTGGTGGTATTTTGTTCTCCTTGATTCTTGCTAGAATGTGGAAAGTGGCTAAATTCTGATCTATATTGAGATTTGTCTCACCGAAAAATAGTGTATCATTTATGGTTTCATAATATTCTTGACGCACGACGCACGACCTAATTCCCACACGCCTAGACGTGTTTCAATTATACTTGATGACTTGAAGATCGTACACCCTTCTACAATTTCCCAAAGACGTTCCATAAGCACATTGTGACTTCCTGAAAGTTTCAGAGCCCGAATAATGAAATTTAAACTCCATTCAAAAAAGGTATGAGAAAAAGGGAACAGATTTTCAAATCCCAGTTTATGATGGTCGTCGCCTCGTCCATCGCACAGTTTTTTCAAGCGATCTGGTCACGTGTTTATTTATCGCTGTCAATTTTATGCGGCGAATGCCGAGGACTTGTTGAACTCGACCCATGTATTGTGGTCTAGCTGTTTGACGCGTAACAACAAGCCTAGCAAAAACGGCATATCCAAGCAGGATGCTGGTGTCCCAAGCAACATGTCACAAACTTTGTCGAGGGAGCGTCCGAATGCTGATTTTTTCTCGCCGTCTAGAAGTTTCCAAAAATGCCTCCCAAGTTCTCCGTTATCTGACACGTCACACCTTTCTGGTACAATAGTAATATTTTTCGATTCCCTCTTGTCCGGTACTTCCCTCATAATAACTGCCCTCTAGCGTCATAAAAGGCCTCAGTTAGGCTCTCGTCATGAATTCGTATATGTACCTTGCTACAAATGTGTGCCGATATCAGAATTTCGAAGTTTGCAATCCTTCTGGTCTCGGGGTTCACTCCGAAATTACGAAAGGGGGACGGTTTCGAAAAGGAAGCTTTCACTTTACATAAATACACCCTAAAAATAGGATACTTATGTTTTAGATTTAGTGTGGCGAGGCTTTTGGATAAGTTGCTGTGAGTCCATATCAATATTGACGGGGTGTTATCGTGGTTACCCGTTGATTCATGCTAGCACTAACCAGTGATCCCGTTTATACTTGTCACCGGTAGGCTCGCTCCTACGAATCTTGCACCTTCCCACATGCGGTACATCACCCTGTTCTATGTCGTACTTTAATCGTTCGTAACGGCTTCATGTTGATGGCTGTACCCTCTTTAAAATTGCGGGAAGCTTCTTTCCTTACCTTGCGCATACACCGTTATCGCTATGACCAGGAATCCACGCTCAACACAAGCACCATCACAGATGCCGTATACACCTCCTGTGAACGTTACCCACCATCCAACTGCCATTTAGAGATACGCGAAATAATATTACACCAGACGAATGCAAGAGTGTTATTTCGGTTTTTGGGAATCAGGTTTGTCTCGTGTTCACGGTACCCCAATTGGGTCATTGTACTTATTGGAAAATTTTTGGGGCACCTTGTAATCGGTTGTAACAAAGTCGTACACCTAAGGGACCTTGTCCAAGCGCTGTAAATCCTCAGTGCGGGTGAGTTCTGCTCTATTGCTATGTCCAAATCGACGTTATATCATGGCTCGTCGAACTAAATTCGCATTTTACAATAGCTGTGATCCTCGAGTTTCGTAGGGGGAACCCGAAATTTGAGGTTAAATTCAAAGACCAGGACTCCGAAAAAATCACTTCACACTGGTGTGGCTGTATCCTGGAAAGGAGGGTTGCCATAAACCAGGTAGACTTACCTGACGTCACCGATGTCTAAGGTCGGAAAACTCGTCTTGCTCTTTCATCTAGGGTAAGGTCCCATAATTCTAGAGCTATAAAATTTTCAAGAGTTTCGATAGACTGAAATAACAGTGCCCAAGGAACCACCTTTTTTACGTAAAGGATTTTGTTTCAATCTCGAAACAGTATTTCGTCAGTTATATCACTTGAGGATCGTGAGCGAAGACATTTTTTAGTCCATTCTGGGCGGTCCTGTCCCATCCCTTGAAACCCTGTATTGTTTTCATGTCCGTATTATCAGGCAGCATCATAATGATGAACACTCGAACGAACTCGCCCTTTTCCTCGAAAAGCTTGGTGGTCCCTATGGTATAAAAATCACGGATTGTAGCCGTGTACTTGGTTGCTACGTTCGTGACAGGAGATAAATATGTGCTGCCCACCCCATGAGGTTGAGAATCAGGCCATTCCACAGGCGTTAACTCCAAAGTTTTTGTTTCTACTATGTTAGAGCGGTAGCAATAAACGAGTTAGAGTTATGGTATAATTATGCCTTATGTCTTAAAGTCTGGGCTTTGGAATAAATGATTGGCACGAATTCTGTAACTTGTTTCCGAAATGGGGAGTTTGTAGCCTGTAGTAGTTATTGGTTGAATGAGTCAGATATGCCAACGCTCGAGTATCAACTTGAGGGGGGGATGAAATTGTGAAAGACAAGGCTGAAACCCGGAACATGCTTAGTGTATCAACGTAATATGTGCGTGTGGATATTGACAGTGATGTGGACTTCAATCTTCTTAATATATGGATCTAACTGATCTGCAGCACATGTCTCAAGCCAATATGGCAGAGTCCGTAAGTTGGGATCGGGATTCGGAACTAGATTCTGAGTCACAACCGCCTCTGCGATTGATGGATGAATGTGGCATCAACATGGATCCGGGCGCTGCGGTTCCAGAGAACGGTATCCCCAGCGCTCTCATGTGTTCATAAAAATAAAGGCTCTTACAAACATTTCGCTGTGGTGGTCTGGTGGCGTGCTCTGAATTTGGCTCGGGAAGCAAACTGGGAACCAGGGCAGTAAGTGCTGATTTGATATGGGCTTTTCCTGAGATTTCAAAGTTTACTGCACTTCAACAGGAACCGAATATTAATTTTAACCCATTCCAGCTGTAAAATATTGTACGGGGGAATATATATGTTGCTAGTGGCCACTAGGAGCAGAGCATTTCTTAGCAGCATCTCACATAGCAATCAACCGTAATAACCTTTCCTTCCACATGTCGCATTTCCCCACAAGTGGTATTGGACACAAGACTTGAACCGTACGACTACAAGATAAGCTCTCAAACCAACAATTAGGCGTACACGTAAATGGCCAATGCGTGACACTAATTTTCTGTCCCAGTTTGTGTAGTACTTTATCCTCCTGTACCATATATATGATCAAAGTGCCTTTTCTGATATCATCATCTCCCTCCTAGAGACCCAATGGACGGTTACCACACATCGTGTGACTCTTGCTATCCGCCCTCATAACAGCAAGCACAATGGGCAACTCCGCGCGCTCGATCCATATATTACATTTCTCTGGTCCTTTCCAGCATGAATATCTCCTTGGGTGCAATATCGTAGCGGGATATGACATTTGGTCTGATCCACAAGGTGATGTGGATGATTTGAGCTGTCAAAATTGACGCAACTACAACTTATGGTCTATTATTAGGTGCAGCAAACGGACATTTGTGTTTCCCGGCCAAACAGACCACATGGCCTATATAGTCAGGGAATTGTGTTTTATTCAAGTCCTCGTATCCACATCTCTTACCCTTCCGTGAGTTGGGTGTCATAATATTCATTTTTCGTTTCCCCTGGCTTGGTATCAGCTTTTTAGCCTGGCTTTTGCCTCTGGTGCTAGCTACAGGTGACTCTGAGTATATATTTTGGCAACTTAAGCTGACCCGAATCATATTTAGACTGTAAAACTGCAACCGTTGGATCACCATTCAGCACATGGTGAACATATTCTTTGCCACTGGTATTGATAGTTGCAGTATCTAATTTGCTGCAGCTTTGACATATACACCAATGCCGGACTCACAGCTGCACAATTTTCAGCCAATAACCCTGGCCTTAACTGTTCTTTACTCCAAAATGGTAAGTCCACTTAATTCGTCTGTACTTCATTGACCCACAACTGTAAATTAGGTCAGAAAGTGTGCATATCTCCAGGAACCCTTCCATCCGAGAGTCCCATTCCGTCCCAGAATGGCACTTGTGCGGAGTATGTCGTGGTCCCTCAAGACTCTTGCTCCGGTTAGTCAATTCCATACCTTTTCGAACCCACTTTGATCGTTTATCACCATCGTACCTCATATAGCAATTGGACTCAAGTTTCACATCACAGTTGCCCAGATAGAATCTTTTAACACACATACATTCAAGTGGAAAGGTGAGTGATCTGTTAAATTACCTGCTGCTCAAATCATAACATGCACATCATCTATAGGATGTGCCAGTTTACAAATTGGTCAAGTAATGTGTATCTCCCCTGGAAACCCACCTCCCATTCCATACATATTACATGCTTTTGTGCAACTAGATAGTCACAAAATCTCCAGTGTTAATACAATGTGGACCAGAGAGCCCGGGAAATGCAACATGTCCATTGAAAGCGTGCTGCAGTGCTTTTGGGTTCTGTGGTATCACAGAAGATTTCTGCACTACTGCTGTGAGTTTCTTACCCTTTTCAATGTTCACAAAGCCTTGTCTGAATGAAGACATTTGTTACAATTTCTCTTATCAAACTATGTATTCCTTCTCATCTTTTTCCCTTTATTTATCATCATCTTATCTCGTATAGTCTAATCTTTGGACTATCTCTTTTCCCTATATATCTCCTTACTCCCCATTCCATTCTCACTGTTCCTATTATTACATACACCTTTCACATCATTACTCAGTGCTACATTTATAACTACCAATGGCGCTTATCCCTCCCTGAAGCATTATTCATCATGCTTCTTTTATGTCCATATATATACCACACAATGTAGTAGATAGTCCTCAGCTTGACCTAGTTGAATATACCATATTCTCTACAATCTCGACGCTCAGCTCGATCCTACTTGCCTTAGAAGGGGGTAGTGCATCTTGGAACTAGAAGACAGACTTGTCCTTACATCAGGAAGTCCATAAGACGTCAGACTTTATCGTTGACGGTCTTACTAAACCAGAACCTGACCTTGATCCAGAGGATAAGGCCTAACAGCCGTAACAACATCTAGGCTCCGAACCCTTGGTACCTCCTCATACGTTCAAGGTAGTATCCTCTTAAAATAATGTCCTTTTTTTATAGCATATCAAACTGTGTCACACCATCACTCCCCAGTTGTGGTGGATTTTCTTCCAGACGGAATGTAGCTTACTATGGTGGTTTTGGGGACAGACGCAACTGTAACACAAATATTACCCCAAACCAAATTGACTGGTCCCCATATACCCATGCACACTTTGTGTTACGGTTTCTCTTTTCCTTTCACTATCTTATCTTATCCCATGTTATCTGACCTTCAGACTATCTCTTTCCCTTGTATCTTCTTTCCCTCCATTCCATTCCCACCGATCCTATTATTACATCTAACTTTCCCA